>VZTL01085503.1:0-34102 GCA_013400535.1 Scopus umbretta
CCACAGCTGGGGACGGGGACAGGGCCAACAGCCAAGCATGACACTGGAAACCTGAAAAAATTGCAGTTGCTTTAATGCTGGAAATACCACTAAGGCTACTGCCCCAAAAATATGTAGATAACTTGGCCCTGCCTGCAAACACCTCTTTTTTTCTGGCTGCAAATTAAGCAGAAGGATAAAAAAAGAGAAAAAAAAAAAAAGAGGAAGATTTCTCTTCAACCTGAGAACTATTTATCACCAGAGACAGGGAGGACTTAAATCACTTAAGAAACCTCCAGTTAAGGCAAGACCATGATACTGTAGCTCCTACATTCAAGCACAAAAGCTTTGTTTTCTGTACAATAAAAGCATTGTAGGCCTGTACGGTGTGTGGATCGAGGCAATCAAAAATGCTGAATGGGTTAATTAAGCTCCATATCCCTCCCAGCACTTCGTTGTGCTGCGGCCCAGCCCTGTGTTGTGCTGCCATCCAGCCCCAGCCATTTCCCATCCCTTGCAGCCAATAAATGTCCCAGCATTTCAACGCCCAGCTGCAACACGGGGCATTAAAAATGGAGGGATCCCCCATTAAAGATGGGCTACATGCCAGTGTATTTTATGCATTGATACACACATGTGATGGCTTCTTACTTTGTTTCTCTGTGGGGGTTTCCATGCAGACTACTTTGCATTTGTTTTCTGGTTACTCCTAGGGAATGGTTTCATTCCTATTTTGAATTGCCTGGGCAGATGCAGGGACAAACTGCCTTGCTAACCACATTGCACAAGCTAAACAGTCACCTGTCTCTGCCTCAGCAAGCGTGTCCTCACCTAAGGACTGTTGTCTAGTTTGATGTCCTCCTCAAATCCATTTAAAGGCAAAATAAATACAGTAAATACAATCTTAATCATTGGGTGCCTGAAACACACCGAGAAAGCAACAACTGGTGCAGCCTTGGGATGAGAGAGGAACATCAGGCTCATTTCATGGAGATCAGGACTGGGAGGATCAATAGCAGATTGGCCCCAGGGTGAGACCCTGCCCGGGTTTGAGGAGCTGTGGGTCAGGCGCGATGCCCAAAGGTGGAGGACTCCAGCTGCTGGGAGTGGGCACAATGGTAGGCAGCTGTGGCTGCAGCATGTCCCCCCCTCATAGTCTTCATCTCCTTTTTCCCAGGAGGGCAGTATGCTGGAGTGTCCAGAGCTGCAGCTGCAGCACTTTAGTTACAGATGTCACCCAAAGCCACCACTCTGGCATCAAGCGGTGACATTCATCAGAGCTGGCACAGGACAATTCCCCATGGTAGTGGGCATGGGGACATAAAAGTACATAAAATTAAGCTGATCAGGTAAACACAGCCTCAGAGGTTGTCTGCAAGAACCAGCCTTTCACCCTGGGCTGCATCAGGGCTTTGCACACGTTTAAAATGAAGCCTCAACTAGGTGTCTGTGCAGCTGAGCACAGTGGATGCACTGCCCATGGCCACAGCAACGGCTGGGAGAAAGATGCCCGTGGGGACCCTAAGCTAAGCAGCAGCCCCTGGATGCGGGAGTTCATGCTCAGGGTTATGCTTTTCCCACCCGAAGAGAACTCTCATGCTGAAAGCTAAGGTTTGGTGTGGAAGGACTTGCTAATTGCCCTATAAGCATTGCAATAAATGAAGCAATAAATGCAATAAATGAATAAATAAATGAATAAATGCAATAAATGAAGCATCCAAAATAATGCTCACAGGACATGGCACTTCTGGTAAGTGAAGGACATCAGCACTCTTTTGCTTAAGGAACGTGGTGGGATGGCCGAGGGGCAGCCCTGGGACAGGGGTCGGGGCTTTTCAGGACCAGAAACTTTCTTCATGGGAAGGGCTCTGGCTTTTCAGATCCACTGCCAGCGCTTGCAGAGAGGGGTAGATGACACAGCACCTTCATTTCAGTTCAGGTTTGGGTTGTTCTCTCAGATGAGGTGGCTTGGGGCAGGAAGGACTTTTTGATTGACGTCAAAAAAAACTTTCTCTGTTAACACAGATGATACAGAGGCAGGAAGGGGAGCTAATGCTGGTGTTCTCCTTTGACTTCCATTTGGTTTCAAATCATCCCTTGGGATGAAGAAATCTCTTGTACGATTTACAGCTACATGACCCTTTGCCAGCTGTTGTCAAGTTCCCCGGGAAAGTACAGAGACCCCTCCACCCCTGGCTGCTGCCTCTGACCCTGCTGGGAGTAAATACTTAGGGAAAGAGGAAGAAGAAGCCTCTCCTTTGGCACTTTGGCAGTTTCTAGCAGCAAGGGCATTTCCTAAGCTGCTCACTCATGTTTCATAATTTTCTAAGGCACAGCTGATTCTGTCAATATAGTGGCATCCTCATGGATTTCACAGATGTCAGCGAGGCAGGGTGTGGCCCTGACACGGCCAGCCTCCCTCTTACAGCTCCACCAGCAAAGCCCCAGTTTTATACTCTCAGGAGCAGAAGGAGCTGGGGCAGAGTCTCAGCCAGGTGACCAGACCACTGCCAAAGAAAATGCATGGGACCTGGTCCAATATGGGCATCAGTATCTGCTGCTCTCAGGGCTTCATGTTATTTGTCTTGTGAGGTGTGGATATGGGCATTGGAGCAATTTGCCTGCCAGGGATGGAAGAAGAACAGTGCAGTGGATGAAACCCAGCTTAGCAGGAGGCTGAACTATTATGTTTCTAACCGTTTGCTTAAAAATCTCCCTTCCCAACTATCTAGTGCACAGAAATCAATAGGATGGTAAGTCAGGTCCTAATTTCTGCAAGCTGGTGACACTTCCCTGCACCCCCAATGCTTTCCTTTGGCCAGATTGCCTGCTCCAGCCACCATGCCCTCTCAGCTTTCCTGGGATGCAAAGATAGCTTAGCTTCACTCAGTAGCTATGAAATCCTCCCCTCTACAGCACCAAGCAGATCTTGTGCTATTTCTTTTCCTGCCTTTAGATGAGCAGAAAGTCACCCGACTGCATCGGTTGCTTGATTTTTAGGGTGCAGCATCTGCTGCTTGATTTTAGCTACGGTTTTGTACTGGGATCTTTTCAGGTCATGCTAATTAAGATATTATATCCCCATCAACACCACTAATGTAAATGCTTCTCAGTATGCTCCATGCATGCTCTCAGGGCTTGCTGCAATCAGCCTCTCTCTTGGAAGGCTGCTTCTTATCTGGGTGGCAGCAATAGGAAGTCCCATGGACACCATCCTCTGATATTAAAGACATGAATTATTGAGCAGCCCAGTAGCACTGCCCTTTCACAAAGTCAGTGCTGAGAAATTACTGACATTCTCCTTTGCACATCATTCAAATGAAAACCTAATTGCAACATGGCCACATGGGAAGAGGCTGGGATTTGCAAACAGGTTTGTTGAGGAGTTCACAGTTCCCACTAAGAAAACTTGCATTTTAATGCCACTTTGTATATGGGTTTTGGCTGTGTTTCGCTGAGCCCCAGCCCAGCACAGCCCACCATGTGTGCTGTGCCTGGGATATTTCTCTGGTTTAAATAGCACTTGTGCCCAGCCTGTTCTGGAAATGGTGCTTAACGCCCCTGATTTCCACCTGACACCAGCTGCCCTGTGGGGAAATGGGCTTTATTAGGGAGATAAGAAAATATGGTCTGTGGCAACACTTCCATTAGCCCCGCTGGCATCCCATCCCCCTGATACACAGGTGTGGGGCATCTTTGTAGACACAGATTTGCTCTGAGGACCAGCAATTACTGAGCTGGTCCCCATAGGAATGGATGCACTGGGACACGGGACTGCTGAATGAAGGAGAAGCGTGACCCTCCCCTCTTGTATCAGCCTCATCTCAAGCAGTCGTTTGTATTAAGGATGGCCTGATTTATGACTTGGCTTGGATTAAAACACGTTTCCTTCCACAGTGATTTTATCCAGGCTTTTGAAACCACTTCATGAACTCCAATAAATCCTTAGGACGTCTCTGGCAGGTGAGTGCCTTTAAATCTCCGTTATACCCTTGGCACTCGGCAAACCTGACACATCGACAGGTGGTGGGGAGGACAGAGTGCCTAGCTAAGATCTGGGGACAGGTGATCTTCAAGAATTTTCCACTAAAGCTCCAAACCTGAAGCCTCTTTCAAGTGTTTTAGTGTAAGAAATCAAGCCACAGTTGCACAGAGTTGGGAAGAGGATACAGGACAGACCCCAGGAGTCCTTACTCTCTCCAGGCACCCAAAACACCTCTCTTCTCCCCCGTACCCTGCATCATCATGCTGCCACCCCTTCAATAGCTGAAGGATCCAGAAAAATTACAGCTAACGCTTTTTCTTGTCTGCTCCAGCCACCGGAAACAACCTTTTGTTTGGATGGGTGCACTGAAGCATTTCTTCAAACAGCTTTTCCTCCTGCCATTAAGTATTTATAGAGAGGAGCACCAGTGCTTTTACCGAGGCAGGATGGCACAGGGCTGGGAACCAGGGAGAGCCCAATTTATATAGCAATGAGATGGCGAATGCTTGCAAAGCACAGCTCAGTTTTAGCCTCCCATTGCCCACCCTCGTATCCCCAGCATCACATCCCCCATCCTGACAGCTCCCGCACCAGGCCCGGCAGATGTGACCCAGCATTGCCCTCCTGCAAATCCCACATGGGAGATGCCTGGTGTGGGAAACCAGGCTGGGGTGCGTGTGTCCTCTGTGAGGCCATCCCTGGGTTGCATATCTGGTGAATGAAATCATACTGACCTGGAAACCAAGCGCTCGTGAGGACTGATGGGAATGGAGCGATGCCTTGGCACCAGCAATGGCGGGATGGGAGCAGAGCATGTAGCAGCCTCAGCCCCAGCTGGCGGGGGTCATGTCATTTGCAGCAGCTTTTTTGTGTTCCCATCATCGCCTTCCCTGCTCTACCTTATTTTGAGGGGATGAAGGGTGGCAGAGGGAGGGTGTTGGTGAGTCTCTGTGCTTTGCAGTTGCTGTAGCAACTGTGATGTCTCTGGCAGCAGGAGCACACGTTTCCTGCAGCAAGCCGGAGTGTGAGCTGGTTACTTGCAAACAGATTATTTTTTTCCCCTGCTAGGAAAAAGCCAGCCTCTGCCTCTACCACCAGCAACCAGAGCCCAGGAAGTGCTGCTGAGGCAGCAGCAGAGGTGCAGGGCAGCCCATGTGCCAAGCTGGAGGGATGCTGCTGCTTCTTCCTGCTCCTGGGCCATCTTCTGCACATGAGTCAAAGCCTCAGCACCTCCTCCAGACCCTCTGCTGCTCCCCCCTTGGCTCCTTGGCAAGGACAACCTGACTTTCCCTAATCCAGTCTTGAAGGCAGGGTTGGTTGCTGCATCCAGACTCCTCCCTGGGGCAGCTCAGACCTGAATTCATTTCCATGTGAATTAGAGCATCTGCTTTGGGGAGCAGGGATCAAAACATTCTCAGCAGCAGAGGATCAGCACAAGCTTTGCTAAGTTATTTCCCTGATAAATGACTTTTAAACAATAGAGCCTTTTTCGCAGGCTGGATTCACTGGGTGTCCACTTCTAGCCATCTTGTAAGACTTTGCCTCCTAAATCCCGTTACTCCCCCATTTTCATCACCTTTGTACATCACAAATCCTGACCTGATCTCCCTTCCTTTTCTCTTTGAGAAAGCAGAGAGATGGAGCTCCTTGAGCCAGCCCTTGAAATGTTGTGGTACCTCTTCTCTGAGCCTCAGCAACTTGGCCATCACACTGGCGTTTGACCTCGAAGCATGCTGCTCCAGCATGCTGCCCTTGTGTCAGGACCAACCTTTGGCCGTGTGTCATGGCAGGTGCCCACATCCATTCGGAGCCCATCAGCCTGTTTTGGGCTCCACCCTGTATATGTGAATCATCTCTTTTTTCCTCCAGAAATGTGACTTTATATTCAGTTCAAATAAATCATATCCTGCTGGCCTCTGTCCAGCACACAGTCCAGCACTGTCCAGTTCAGCCAGTAGAAACGCAGAAGAACAAGGCAAACAAAGCTTAGTGCTAATGCTTCAGTGTTGCTTACCACCCATGGCTCTGAGTTGCATCTGTTTTGGTTTTGTTTGCAGAATTAAGTCCCAGCCTTGCACAAATGCAGAGACCTGCCCTGCTTTTCCAGAAGGCCATGCACTCTGATCCAGTCTTTTCACCACCGACCTTTGGGATGGCTGCAGCTGCTGCCAGAGAGGGCAGGAATTTTAAGTAGGGTTGTTCTTCATGAGAAGAAGAGGCAAAAAGGGACTGAGTTGCTCCCACCTTTCCCACCTCAAGAGGCAACCTATCTAAGTATTTCCTGGTGGGAACCAAATTTCCCTTCCTCAGGTGGTCACCTTCACCACGAGATAAGAGATGAGCAATGTTCAGGCAGGGGCTGATGTCATCCAAAATAGGGGGTTTTCACCCCAATCATCACTTGATGTGCTGTTTCTTAGCTGGCATTCTTGGAGCTGCAGCTGGAGCTTTGCGTTCCCTGGGAAGTTTTCTTGAAGAACAGGTTGGCTGGTTGGGGAATGTTTCACTGCTATTTTCAGCCTGGGACGTTTTCCCTTTTTTCTTTCAAAGTACAACAAAAAACCTGTCAACAAGTCACAAAAGAGTGATCTCAGTCTAAAATACGAGCCCTGGCATGGGAGGGCATTTGACTCAGAAGCCACTTCCCATCTTTGGAGACTTGAAGTATGTTCCACTTCGTCATCCTGAAGGTCTTTAAACGCTTATGAAAACAGAGTTTATTTATCTGCAGTCAGAACAGCCTATCTATTATCTTGAAGGCTGAATTCAGAAAGTTTATTCAGAAATTTATCGGTTTCATTCCTACCAGTCCGAACAGAAGTTTTCCACAGAGTCTGTCAAAACACAAATGTCTCAATTCCAATTTTCTTCAGTCTTTAGCAAGACATCACATTAATTGTGTTAAAAAACACTTTTATTAGTTACTGAGAAAGCAGGAGTCTGGCAGCTCTTCTTGACCACTAGCTATTCACTTTTGTGAAGTCTCCTTTAACAGTGGTTTGATCCAATGCAGTGGTTTTCTCCACCAGCAAACTCAGCAGTGCCTAGAGCCAAAGGGACCAGGTCCAGGCAAGGATTCAGGTCTCAAGGGCTCCTACTGCTGCCTGGGGAAAGCCTTTCTGCCCCTTTCAAGGTTTCTCACATCCCCACTGTCAGAAAAAAAAGGACCAGTTGAGGCACATGGTCAGCCTGAGGCCCGGGAGATCCATGAGAGCAGGCATAAACACAGAATGGGGTAATTTCATCCACACCTGTGATGCTTTCAAGAGGACTCAGGGAACCATCTAATGGCTTGTAGGAGTTTTGCTTTAGTTTGATTTTGCATAAAGCTATGTTTCAGCCAACAGCTCAGCCTGGTGATAATGTGGCATCTACTTCACAAGGGAAAGGTAGTCATGAAAAAAGCCATCAATTCCCAATCCTCTGAGGTGTGAGGAAATTATTTCCCCCCATCTGATCTCCATGGGATGCTCTGGGATTGCTTCTGCCAAAATTTGGTCATGCTGGAGCTGCGTAGGCAGCCAGAAACCCAAACTTCCCACCTGCTTCCTTGCATCAGTCCTCCTAGCTTCCTTTAGTCAGCACCAGAGCACGTGGAACAGGACGCCCACTGTTCATGTCTCAGTGTATCAGCCAGCTGCAGGATGCATGCAATTCCCTGTGATACAAGCACCATGGTGAGATACAACCGGGTCTTTAGCATTTGATGGAAAAACTCAGCTCTAACACATTTGCTGTTGACTGCCCCATTCTGAACAAGGTGACAGATGTTAAGTGGCCATTAAGTGACACAAATTGAGGTTGGCCTTTCCCTCCCAGCATTTTTTTCAGTGCCCCCAATGCCACACCAAACTGAGACCCTGCTTATGCTTCAGCTCCAAAAAAAATGTAAGGAGTGCCAACACACACCTGTGCAATCCTAAGATGGAAGAAACCAATGCTCTGATAGCTGAGATGTTAATGCTGAAAGACTGAGCAGGTTTCCCTTAGCTATCATAGTCTGGCTGTGGAGAGCTTATGAAAAGAAAATAAGTAAATTGAGACTTACTTGAAATAGCTAATGGATTGAAACCTGGAGAGTTCTGGAAGCAGCTATTCTGGGAAGGAACATGTGTGAAGGGTCTGGTTATAGGACCCCTCCTACGGTTGTGTAAACACGTAAACATTAACGTTGCAAATTACAAATACGAGCATGGTTGGCAGGATTGCACCCATCTGTCTCCAGAAGCATCTCTACAAGCATACTCACACTGTCAGCTTCCAGCTAGGGAGCAAAGATGTTCCTGCAGAAATGGTTTGTTGGACACGGTTATCTGTGGAGGGATCCCCCAGTCAACAGAAACCTGGAGAGATGAGCTTTCAGACAAGAGGAAAAGCTGCACCACCCAAAAAGCCCAGCCCAGCTCTTCTCACAACCAACTACCATCAGTTTAACACAAGTTCACCTGGGGAAAATAAATTCTTTTTTGAGGATGGGTATCTGATACCCAGATCTTACAGCTACTGGAGTCATAAAGCAGCTGAATATATTTTGATCAGAAAAATGCCTTCTCAACCTCCTTTGCTGTCAGAGGGCCCTGGAAGATCTGGAGGCCTCTCACCTACAACAGTGCAAAGGATCAAGCCTGTGGGGTGACAAATACCAGGAAAGGCTTTCATTCAGCACAGACCCTTCATCTCTTTCTTTAATTTTAGGACTCCACTCAAAATTTTAGACCAGGGATGTGCAACTAAGGGCTGAGCAAGGTCTGGTTACAGCTTCTGCACGGGACATGGCTCTTGCGTGGAAGAGCAAGCACCAGTGCAAATGTGTGCTGGAGGGACTTCATTGCCCATAATTTAGTCCCAATTTTGCTTTCCAGTGCTGGCCTAATCATGATTGCTGGAGGCCAGACAGTCCAATTTGTTGGGTGCCAGGACCTGATGCTCTCACATGTTTTGGTTTTACACCTGTATTATTCACCAACCTCATCAGAGCCAGCCCTGACTTCTCCTGTCTAGATGGAGGGGAGAATCAGGCATTTCCATTATTTAGCCCTTGGACACAGCCACATCCAACCTGAAAAACAGCCCTGTCACATGCCCTTTGCGCGGCTGGGGAAAGCCTCAATTACATGGCAGTGGCCATGCATGGGCCACCAGCCCTGCTGTTTACAGGAAGTGCCGGCACAGAGCATAGAATTAGAAAGACCACAAGGAAGTGAGGGATTATTTACTGGAGATTAAAGGACATGGAAAAACCACAGGACAAATCAGTGGGGCCTAAGCAATGGCAGCTGCTATTTCAGTCTTCCAGCTGCTGGCATTCATACCAGACATGCCGACATGGGAGAATTTGGGAGGAATTCAGCAGGATGGATGGTTGCTCTGCTTTTGGACCAGTAAAACACATGGAAGAATAGGCCCTAAACATGCTGGAAGGAGGGGAGGGATGTCTGCTCCACTCCTTCCCTTCTTCAACCAGTCCCCTGAGTCTTCCTCCTTCTCTGGTGTGATCTCCTGCATCTCCAGGCCAAGCAGCTCTGGCCAGTCCTGCCTGCTGGCAAAGCCATATAGATGAGCCCATGGGTTAGCCCAGATTAGTCAAGATAAAGCATCTCCTCAAACCTGGAAAGAAGTGGGGTGGGGTTTGAGGTCTGGCATCTCAAGTCTGTCAAGACAGCTGCAGTGCCAATGGGAGCTGGTGTTTCTTGGAATATCCATGGGAAGGGGGGAAACTACCAGGTGAAGGTTAATCCTGATCCTTCGATCCAATCCAGTCTAGCCCAGTCCCTCTGAACACCTTTCTTCTCTAGGCTTTTGCCTTTATTGTAAGCACCCACAACCTCCTTTACCCCTAGAAATTTCAAACCCATCAGCACTGTCTCTGGTGGGAAGCGATACAGGCCGAGCTCGTGGCCAAGCAGAGACACCTTATAAGTGACAAGACACTCTTGTTTTAAGTGCCTCAGTCTGAGTGCCCACAAGTTCACCTAATTTTATGTGAAGTCTGTGTTTCAGCTAAGACTGGACACCAGGATTTCAGTGGCTGCTCACGAGCTCTGAAATTTGAGCTGTAACTGGATCAGGTCTCATGTCAGTGCATCCCCACCTCTACCTGCAGCTGCAGATATACAACTGCTGCTCCTGTGGCTCTCCAGGATGGCCGCATCCTCAACCATGCTTTTCCCAGAAAATCCCACAAGATTTTCCAAATGTTTGGATATACTGTATCTAGCATTCTAGAATTTTGCTTCTGGCAGGCAAAGCTGTTCACAGCGCTGCTGTCCTTGTCTCACAGCCATGTTGAAGGTTTTGCCCTCATCAGCTTCCTGTCACTGGCAGGGAGTTTTGGGGTAGCACCCAAACTCCTCTACCAAGCCGTTTCCCAGGGAGTCAGGTGATTCGTTTGCTGCCTCTTTTTCCAAAGACATAGATGTCACTTTGTTATCTTGCCCCACTGGCCTCTGTTGCATCTCACTGCCATGCAGCATCAGGCCACTGCCACATGCCAAGTGACAGCATTCCCACTGTTGATGCAGACAGAGCTACCACCACCACCGCCACCAGCACCGTGGCCCTTTGCACTTGGCGTAGGGTGGTGATTCAGCCATGACTCAATGAGAAGGTGGCCACAGACTGAAACCCTAGCCCTGCTCCCTGCACAGTCCACGGTTAACATGATCATCCTGGAAATTACAGAGCTCCAGCAAAGGCGGCAGGAGGGAGGCTCCCCTTGGTGAGGAGGAGCCCACAAGAGGCTCCCACTGACATTCCTGCCTTCTCCCTCACCCTGCATCCATGCAGCTGAGCGAACACAAATGGCACATTGCCTTCATGTTTGACCCAGAGCAGTGCTTGGCTGCTGGTGCCATACCACAGGCTCCATCTGGAAAGCAAACAGTAGCTCAGTAGATTTTGCCTTTTTTTTTTTCTTTGCTTTTTTTTTTGTTTTGTTTTGTTTTGTTCTCCCTACAACAAATAGAGAGAAAGGATGAATGAGCTTATTTTACAGCCTTGGAGAAATACCCAGCCATTGTTAGCTTGACACATGCTGCAAAAAGTGATGCTAAGAAAATAAAAGCTTATTCTTTCCTGGCTGAACAAAAAACACCCCACCCCAAAAATCCTTCCATGGGCCATCAGCAGCATTTCCATCAGCTACGTGGCTGATCCCCAACTCAGTGACTTCCAGAGCAGGACCTGACCTGCAGAATGTAACAAAAAGGAAAGTGAAGATATGGGTTTACATAATTTTTGAGGAGTCTGAAGAGCACTGTGCACCGAGTCTGCCCTCCCCTTGCAGACACCACCCAGCACCATGTCCTCATCCTGGGCTTGCAGCATGTGGAGGGAAGGCAATACCATCCGTCTGTGAACACTAACATAGAAACTCTCCAGAATATTTCCTTCTCTCAGTTCTCTGCAACTAGAATATGTAGTCACAAGGTCTAAAAGTCCTCAGTCCCAGCTGATGCTCAGACATGTGCAATGAGTATCTCAGAGCTGATGGGACACCGAGGGTGACAACCTCTGCTTCAGAGAACCTGCATTGCCCATAAATGGGTTCAACAGCCCTTTCTTCCCTTGGAGAGAAGGACTAAGAGCCAGGGCACACAGAGAAAATAGCCATGCCACAGCTGCTTAATTAACTCAATTAAATTTAACCAGGGCCTCTTGGGTTATTTCACTGGAGCCGTCTCTGCTGGGAAAGCTGGGTGCTATCGCCCACTGCATCCTTGTCTGAAGCAGTAACCTGGCCGTATTTCTCTCCGCTCATCATATAACTTGCTTCCACCACCAATTCACATAATTTTTCCGTATTATTGAAGTGGTAAGATCAACCTTAGGAGCTCAGAGTCCACTAATGAGGATTCAGAGTTCGGAGTCTGTGGCCATCTTGTGCAGTTCAGTGAAACATGAAGGGAAAGAAAAAAAAAATCCCATTAATAGAATAAGTCCTCAATAATTTCACCCAAACTTCCCACCCCAAACAGTGCTTTGTAAAAGATCAATTAAAAAAAGCAGGAAATGCTAGCAAATATACTCCTTCCCTGTCACAGCTGCAATCCTGCTTTCAAACACATCTGACACAGGAGACTGGCTTGGATTTATATGGCTACGTGCTATTTCTCCTGCTTTATTCAGAGTTCAAAATGGCTGCAAAAAGGAGCTAAATAAAAAGCCTGGTATGCAGTCCTGGACTCCAAGCCATCGCTTCCCTCCGTCCTCCTGCCCTGCATACACAGTGGGTCCCAGGAGCAGCGATGGACAGGACAGAGGCGGCTGACATTGTGTCTGAGACTGTTTGCTTCCTATTGCTAATGAGTGCATCAGTGGGTGGGTTAATTTAAGGAATAAACAGTGACTTTTTTTTAAGTCTAAAAAGTCAGTAGACCAGATCCCTTACTAATGTCAACAGGGAGCAAAACGGGGCCCAGGCAATTTTATCAGCTGTGGCTCCAACCCATGGTCTGTCTGAGAAGCAATGCGCCATGGAGAGGATGAGATCTCATCTTTTATTAAAGGCAGCCACACACCCGTTCACGGCTGCGGAGTGCCCTTAATAGCAAAACCACCAACCAACATCTTCAAGCAGTTAATGGTTGAACAAATTACAGTGAGGAACAAAAAGGGGATTTTGCTTTAACTTGGAATTTATTTTTTTTTTTAATATTTTTTGGACCTATTAAATGGCCAAAGCTTTTAAGCTGTACTCCACAGTCTGGCAAGAGCCTCTTCCCTGCCGGTGCAGCTGCCAGCTGTGCTTCACCATCCAGCTGCCTGGGGAGGGGGCGAGAGGAGGAGAGGGCTGGTGTGGGGGGGATGTATCCTGACCTGGTATTTCATGGATTGTCCTGCACTGAGCGGGGAGCAGTAGGCTGCTGCAGGAGCCTTATTATGCAGAGGCGCAGGCAGGGGACTGGCTTGGTGACAGCAAGTCTGCTCAGTCGCAGATCAAATGGCTTAATAGAAACTGGATCCAACTGGTCCAGCCTTGCGGGTTTTGATTTAAACTGCAGCTATAAGGTGTGATTAGAGGTGGGGGATAATGTGCCAAGAGCTCAGATGTGAAGCAAAAACCATATATGAAAAAAAAATCCTTCTCCTAAACCTATACATTTTTTTCCATTATTAACTCTTTGCCTGCCACTGCCAGACACCTGAGGAAATCCTGGGCCATCCGAGGACACCTTCAGTGTCACTGCTTAAATCCAGGGGCTGTCAGCACCACAGAGGAATTTGGCCACTGAAGTACTAACATTTACAGGCTTGCTATTAATAATAACCACAGCAGAACTTCGTAGGGACAGACCGAGTCTTTCCTGCCATGCCTGAGTGCAAAGGAAGCAGATGCCCTCCCTGAAGCCCCTGTGCTGGCCAGCGATGGCTGGAGCGGGGGCTATGTTTTGGCTGCCTTCTCTTTGTGTTACTTCTATACATTGAAGAAGGAGGCAGTGCTTTTCTGGAAATGGTTAAATGAGATCTCTTTCCTGTCTCCAACTAGTTGCCCAAAACTCAATAGTTAATTTGGCAAATGGAGACCTTTGGAGATGTTAATGCAGTTCAAACCTTCAGCCCATATGGATAAAATCGCAATTCAATAAAATTGCTGGTTCTTTATCGTCATGCGGCATCATCACACAGTTAATTTCAAGCTTTCCAGTAAGCTGTAATATATCTTTTAACCTAAGCACTCTTTTGCATGACACTGAAATAGGTCCCAGTCAATATACATCTGCTGCCAAGACAAATGTATGGTTCAGCAGCAGTAAAGAGGATATAAAAGACTCCCACGTTACAAATGTAGGAGGCAGAGGATATTTTAGCATGGCAGTGGTTACACTTTTGGCAGCTTTGCTATAATAAACTTTGTTTTCAGAGCCTTAAAATATTCCCTGTGCAGTGAAGACTGATATATTTGCTTTCAGCGGAGCTGTCTCAGGGGCCGGGGCTGGTGAACGGAGCTCAGAAACATGGGGGAACACAAAGAAGACGGGGTTAATATCACCTTATGTTTAAACGGGATATTTCCTCACAAAATGCAAATATTTACAAATGCCATCAGGTCCTGGTAGGACTATTTCCCTGAATGCAGATGAGCACTTAGGAGGTACCTGCATGCAGCGCACTGAACACCAGGGCTGCTTCAGGAGCTGGAGGGAAGGGAACGAAGCTGAGCAGGCAGGCCAAGGGACAAAAATATGAGGAGAAAGGGATGTAAGACACCAACCTTGTGTAGGAAAAGTCTCTGGAGACCACCACCTGATGGAAATCTCAAGTCACCTACCAGAATGCCACTGCTGGGTGCCTGTCTGGACCTGAAACATTGCTGCTTTGAAGCACATGCATCCCATCTACAGCTGGCAGGTAGACATTGGCTTCCACTTGTCTCCCAAATCATCCTGGACTCAAATGATCCACTCAGGCACTGAGTTACCTACAGAGAAAATTACCATGGATGACTTACACCTTAGTGCACTCTGGGACGGCAAGAGTAGCTGCGAAACTTTGATGCAGGCAATTTTTTGAGCAGAAAAGGAGAGCTTGTCTTACACAGGTGATAGGAACAGGAGGCAGCAGGGACAGGATCATGAATCAAGAGTTGTTGCCTTGTCCTGCCTGTTCCATGCTTCCCAATGAGGCAAGGAAATGTTGTCCTCCAGGTCCCCAGATACCATCACCGTGATGCTGAGGGCAATGTGCTCTGCAAACAACCACCGTTTCCCTTTGCTCTGGAAACTCAGCCTAACAAGGGAGGACAAAAGGAAGATTGCTTTGAAATTTTAGGGTGGATTTCCACACCCTTAGGGCCTTGGCTGAACCAGAGGCAGAGGAGAGAGGAGCAGGAGAGAGGTAGCTTCCTACTGCCTCCTGGTCCCTGTACTCCCAAATGACATTTCCCGGGGTCCAACCTGCGGTAGGGAGAGGGTGAAGTCTTTGTGTCCATTCAGATCGGTTTGAATCATCAATTTCTTGCAGAAGGGATATCTGAGAGTTCAGACAGGCCAGGTTTGAATAGCAAAGCAAGTGTGAAGCCATGCCCTGCACAAGAAAATATTGGGAAATGGGCAAATGTTGATCTAGATCAGGGTATATGCTTAGTATCAAACCCAAGGGGAGCTCTGGTAAGTGGGTCCAGCAGGACTTCTCTGTGTCAGGTGCAGTCCAGACATCTGGAGATTTCTATGAGTATGGAGGGCCAACCTTAATAATGGGGTAAATAACTGAACAATGCCATTTTTGTGATGTTTTATGTATACATTCAATCCCAGAAATTCAACCCTGCTAGTTACAGTTTCTAAGCCAGCAAGAAAAATAAGACTTCTTATCATCAAGCCTCCTTAGAAAAGCTCATTGCTACTTGTGCTGAACTTGGATGGGGTCTTGGCATGGAGGATTTTGAGATCATGTGATGGCATTATAGTTTCATGCTAATCTGTCCTCATTGTGTGCCATTAAAAATAAATAAAAATCATGGCTTCCTAATCCACAGGTTACTAGTTGTGGGAAAAACATGTTTGTCACGGCCTTAGCAAGCGCTTAAAAGTGTCACACTTTTGTATTTATTCACTTAGCAAGTGAATGTATAAACACATTGTTACTAACCCGAGTATCTGGACTGAAAAACCCATGCAGCTCCTCTTGCAGGACAAAACCCTCACATCTTCAGAAGAAACCCTGCACCAAGTGAGGCTGCAGTTCCAGGGCTATGCAAGGGATGACCTGACCCCTTTTGTGCAAGAACAGTTAGGGGGGTTTGGCAGTACCTCATCAAAAAATGTTATTGCCTGTGGCAGGTTTGTTTGGGATTCCTAGGAAGTAAAGAAGAAAGAAAGAGGTTATTTCAAGTATCAAAGGAATAAAAATAACCAGGTACTTTTGCAACCTGCAGGCTGAGCCCTCTACCATGAAGCCAGGTGTATATTCCTGCCTGGGGTGAAACTCCTCCCAGTTCAAAGAGACAGCATGATGGCACTAGGGCTCTGATCTCCGCAGATGTGTGAGGCCCAGGAGAAGGTCTCAATTTCAAACTTCAGAGAAGCATTTTCATCTTATTTCCCCTCTCCAACCATCAAGGCAAGGCAGTTCCTACAGGTAAATCCCACGTGGACTGAGGAACACTTTCCTCCTCTTGTCTTTGCAGCACAGGGCAAGGAACCAAATGACCTCCTAGATGTGAGAAATAAACAAGACAGTGTCTTCCAGCAGGACTGCAAGTCCTCCTGCAGGCACAGTCCCATCCTCTATGCACACACAGCAATGGGGTCCAGCACTCTTGGAGGGAGGATGCATTGGCCAACATTTTGTCAACCAGTGAATAAAGATTAACTAGTCCTAGAAATAAACCTAACCTGTTCCACTGAAAAAACTTTTCTTTGAATACCTCTCACACCAAGAAGATGCCTGGGTTCAGCCTCCACTGATCCTTCTGTCCCAGCATACGGTGGGGCACCGGGCACCCACTCCTAATTAACTTGATGGGTAAGTTCGCAACACAAATCACCTCAAGTTACCTTGGCCACAGAGCACAGCGGATCCTTCCGCAATGAAACAGCACAGCAGGAGTTATCCCAATCCATAATTGCTCTGAGCAGACAATAAGCCAGCTCATGCTGGTGGAAGTAGCCACTTGGAGGTAATAAGCCAGTGAGTAACAATAATGGCAGCAGAACTTGATAAAAAGCAGGAACAAAAGAGAAAGCTTTCTCCATTATACAAAGAACGGATGTTTTCTGTTTGCTTCCTTCAGTTCAAAAATGCATTTAGCTATTTGGAGAGTGATGGAGTACAGCTTATCCACAAGCACAGCAAAAGCGGGTTTTGGGCTGGGGGAAGAAAGGGTCGTTTTCCACTAGTGAGATCATGGGCAGGAAAATTAGTTTTCTCCTTTTAGTCTTTCTTGTATTTCTACCACTCACTATCCAGGCATTTTATTTTCTTCAAGAGAAATATCTGCATATTAGTGGGTAAAAAAACCCAAACCTGTTCTGGGATGGTTAAAAAAGGGCATTGAAATACAGATGTGCTTGTTCCCCCCACCTATACTCTGTGAGTGCCCAAAACTGGACAATGGGAGGGATAAGTCATGCTCATCCAAGGAAAATCCCGAAAACCAGGGGCTTGCATCTGCCTCTTGCTTCTGCTCCTGCATTTGGCTTGTGACCCCCTTGCTGCCCAAGCTCCTCATGCTGGGGGTCTGGTCCCTGGCCCTGTAACTGCTGGCCCACAGCTGTGGTCCCCTGGCCCATGCCTGGAGCTCACAGGGGAACTATCACCTGCTTGCCCCTGCTGAATTGGTCTCTGAGAGCAGGACACCAGGCAGAGAAAAGAAGACATCACCCCATGCTCCTCAAGCACCACAAAAGCCATTGGCATGGTGGGAGCAGGCGGATGGTCACACAGCCCCGAGGACATTTATTCCTGTGGCTCTGGCTCAGCAGCAAGTGCCTGGCACCAGCACTCCAGTGACTTCCATTTCACACTTGGCTCCCTCCTGCTTCCCCAGTGATGCCACCAGCCACCTCCTGCCAAGTCACCACCCCCTGTGCCCCCAGGGAAGGCTGCTATGGGCACAGGCATTGGCACTGTGCCAGGCTCCTGCAAAGAGGATGCAAGCTGGATGAGATGGAAATCACAGCAGAGATAAATCACTAAGATGTGAAAGATGGAATAGCAAAACCTGGGGGGATTGCTTGGGGTTTAAAGACACAAGTGCCCAGCTGGGCACAGCATGACCATGCTCCAGCCATGCCAAGGTTTGCCCCGCAAAATATATAAGGCTGAAGACAGCCATCTGCAGTGAAGAGCATACTAGGGGAAGGCTCTGCAGGACTGCAGAGGCTAAGCACTGCTCATTAAAGTGCCAGGGAAATATGAATGAAGCAGATGAATGGATGAAGAAATGAATGAAGGAGGGAAGAGGAAGTGAATGAATATTGCATTGACTTGATGCCTTTCATCCTGGGATGGCAGAGCTGTGCAGCACAGCTGATGGGCAGGAACCATGTCGGTACTCTCCAGAGAAACCCCCGCTCAAAACAAATCAGATTATTTCCTGTTGACAGAGCCCTTCAGGGGGAGGCGAACAGGGAGATGTGACATATGGATTCATATTACTTGAAGCACAAGGCTTTCCCCAAACAAAATCCCTCCGACTCCTGCTTAATCAATGTGACAGATCATTACTTTTTGAGTTGCTCTTGTTCTTGCTATTCCAGACACTGCGTGATTTCCATGGCAACGACATCTCAGCTGTCCCAGGCCTTTTCCTAAGCTCTGTCATCTGCTGTCGAGTCACACCGGTGCATAACCAGGAGAGACGAGCAGCAGGGTCATGAAGGTGCCTTTCGGCACTGTTGGGTGTGTGTGAAAGACACCCCTCCCCTTTCACCCCTGTGCAGCCCCACCACACTTTGCAAGCCCCTGAGAACCTCTCACTGCCAAAGTGTGGCACAGGGCTACAGGCAGCTGTGGAGGAGCACATGGAAATAAAAAATAATTTTCTGGAGGTTTTATTGTGCTGTTCTGGAGTGCAGTCAGCTGAACCCACTGGCCAGTCTGACTGCGACCAGAATTCAGGGTGGTTTAAATGGAGACAAAGGGAGGGAGCAGAGAGATGCTGCTGCTCCCTTGGTAATGCAGAGCAGGGTCAGGACTGAACCTGGATGCTTTGAGGAGGAAGGAGAATCCAGCTTCACTTCTGGTTTGGAGGAGAAAGCACACTCTCTTCTTCTTTTCCACCTCCTGAAGGAAAAACTAGCCTGGGATGTCATCCTGATCCTCAAGAGCTGCAGGTTTGCAGGCAACCTGGTGCAACTGCCATGAGCAGCACAGACAGACTCAGAGGAGCATCCAGCCCTGCTTGAACATGGTGCCACCGATCACCCCTCAATGCCAGTTTGATCTTACTTGGGTGTACGGACATGGGGTGTCGTCATCCCTGCAACATCATTTAGCTTCTCCTCTAGCAGCCAGCTGCTCACAGCTGCAACACTGCTGAGTGTGGCTGTACAAGCCATTTTACAAGAATTTAGTAGGATATTTAAGGCCAGATGCAAAGCTTGGGGACCATCTGCAGGCTTCGAGAAGGTTTTCAGGCTGACCTCAAAGCCTGCTGCACATGGGGGTTCCAGGTACACAGACACTGGTGCTGCAAACCTTGCTCACATAGTAACTGCCTCCACTGCCAGCAGGAGCTGGAAAAAAATTGTTTGTTTTTTCCCTCTTTCACTTATCTTTCTCCCTCCAGCAAGCAGCTTCCCCTCTGAAAAGCCAGGGAGGATTTAGGGCAGCTGAGTACCACTGCAGGAGCCGGAGCCCAGCCAGGCAGAGTATCTCCCACCCCGCTGCCAGGAAGGAGCTGTCACACAGCACACAGGGATAGCCAGGCATCATACCTAGCCTGAGCTGGCAGGTAAAGCACCTTTGTCTGTCTCTTCTTCAATCATATCACCCTTTGGATTCAAACACAGATTTCACAGGTTTTTTCCTGCCAGAGGTTTGCAGCCCTGCCTCCACAACAGCCTGCATTTTTCATAAGCTGCATTGAATTTCATGGTAACTCTGCAGAGTTATTGCCCTATAACAAACACAATTGCTGCACTAGATTAAGCACACTGCTTATCTTGTCCAAATATTAATGAACACCAAATGTAGGGCACTGAGCCTGCTTCCCTGTCTGCCTGCAGGGAGACTGGCCACTGGGTTCGGCAGCTGCAGGACTGGACCCAGACAAGGGGTTCCATTTGCAGACTGGGCTAGCAGCTTCCTTGAGCGAGGCTGGCTGCTCAAAAACTCTGTGCTGGAGTTTTTAGAGTTGCTTGAATAAAGACCATTTATTTAACTGCCCTTCACACCAGGACGAAAGAGATACTCTATTCTGCCGTAATTCGAGCTGAATTGCTTTACCTGGCTGTTAATGCTCCGGACTTGGGGGCCAGAGGCTCTTGGTTGAATTTTGGACCAGTTCCTTGGCCCTGCTCTGTGAAGGAGCTTGCTGTGTTTGGAGGTAGCGTCCACGCTCATGCCACAGCGACTTCCCTGAGTACTTCAAGACAAACTGCTCCACAGAGGACCCCAGCCAGGGCAGCCAAAGCCGGGAAGACTTTGGTGCTCATGGGTCTGAGAAGGGACAAACCTTTAGGAAGTGAAGGGAGCTTATTTCTTTAACCTGTCAGCAACCCTGCAGAAACTACTTGCGTTGGTGCAGGACTTAGCACTGAGCTCAAATACATTCAGATAGTTTCATCAAAAACAGGGGTTTAAAATAAATAACGTGGTAAAACCTGGTAAAACAAGCTATCAATGTCCCCTCTATAATTAAAATAGGGAAAGAGTTGTAACCCCTGGGGTTTATAATGGGTATAGGGGTATAGCCCCTATAGGGAGCTAGGGGTATAACCCAGGTCAGGGGTTAATCCCTTCGCCAGCTCTGCAAAGAGATAGGTGACCCTGGTGCCATCCAGCCAGGAGAGCTTTCCATAATAGGCCCAGCTGCATGAAGTGCTGCGCAATGCTCTGGGGCAGCACAGGCAGGACCAGAGCAGAGCTACTCCTTTTCAGCTTAATACCTGCCGAGCAGCTCAGGCAGAGCCAGCCCAGGCTGTGCAGAGCTGGAGCACTGCGCTCTCCACCCATGCGGACACCGTTTGGGAGAGAGGAAGAGGGGAAAAAAAAATCAGAAGACAAATTGAGACTTACCTCCATGTTTTTGCCTGCCACCCCCATCACTCCCCTTCAGCCTAATCATTCTCTTCCTCTTCAATCAAGGCCAATTTGCAAGAGGAGCAGCTTCCAGTGCCTGAGTGCAAAAGCCTTTAATTACTGTCATCTGGGAGGCTGTGCCCGACTCCCCTCCGGTGCCTTTTCATACTTTTCGGAAGACAGTGCTCCAGGACTTGACGCCCCCAACATGCCATTTGTCAGGCTTTATTTTAAACAAGCACTCACTGCCTATTACGAGGCTGGGGAGAAAGATCCTGGCAGTCCATCTGTGCTGCTGCTGCATCAACATGGCAATCGCATCCGGGCAGGGAGCTGATTTCGGCTGCCTCAACTGGGTACCAGCCTGGCAGCAGTCTCCTGCGTGCGGCAGCTCACTATGCACAAACCCTGAGAACTGCATTGCTCTGTCTCTTTGCTGTCTCTCCTTCTGTTCCTTGGCTGAGCTCACATCAGGCATTAAACTGGGATGGAGGCAAGAGTATAAAAGGGGTCAGAAAGGGACAAGGCAAATTCAGGGAGACTAGGCTGACTGTTAAATGAAGTGGTCCCAAAGCATCCTCTCCCGCACAGGTTCCCAAGCCTGCATCCCTGGGAACACACTCCCAATTGGAAAGCATGCTTCTTACATACACCATGGGTTTTGGTATCAGCCAGGTGTTTGTACTTTATCCTGCGCAGGACTACATGAACGCAGAACCTACATAAACCGATTTGGTACAACTAGCTAGCAGGGATGGGAAACCACTTTGCTGCTGCTGCCTGCCCTGCCACACTGCAGGCAGGATGCGGGGCTGGACAGCCCGTTGGGGTGAGCCAGTATAAGTTGCCTTAAATGCTGCCTGAGTTGCCTCAAATGCAGCCTGAGATGACACCTGAGACTCTGCCAACCCAGCGAGCTTGCAGCTTGGGCTCAGCATACACTGAGATATACCAAAAAGGATGCCAGAAGGTTTCCAGATGTCCTGGGCCAGCACCCACGCAATGTGCTCTATGAGTTACACCCACCAGAGCCACCCTTCTAATATTTAATCTTTGGAGCATCACCTGTGGAAGAGAAGAGCTGCAGAGGAGGTTTTCTGGGGACCCTCTGCCAGTGGGTGGCACTACAAAACCAGCAGTATGGAAGAAGCAGTGAAGACTTTGGGGTAGAACAGCAGCACAGCCACTGCACTCACTCACACGCACACACAGAACATCCCTGGCTGACAGCCTGAGGGATTGGATATGAGCATCGTGGGAATGCTGCAGCCCGGTTGGTGGGAGGAGGAAAGCTGCTGGTGTGGGAGAGGGATGGGCACAGCGGGAGGTGAGGGGGCATCAGCAAGGGGTTTGAGGTGCTGCAGTGGTACAGGCTAGCACCAGTGTGCCCTCCATGGGTGCTGCGGGGTCAGCCCAGTGAGCAGGAGTGCCAACTGGCTGCTGAGGTCAGGATCAATCCACCTCCACATGGGACAGAGCCAATTCATGTACACAGGGTTAACCTTCTCAAAGGTAGGCGCAGCTCATTGGCTTCCCCTGTTATCCTACTGTAATATTCTCTCCACAGCTAAACATCATGCAATACGTTGCCCCAAAATATAAGGTCTCACCTCTGGGAACTAGATGGACTCCTGCCCCCCAACCTGTAACCCCAGCAAAGATGAACATGGGTGTGGTGGGTATAAGAGCTTTTTAGCAATTCTGCCTGTAGGCTCAAGACCCCTGGAAGCACCACAGCCACGGAACACATGCACCAGCCACCATGACCTAGGAACTGGGAGCCTGGAGCAAACTCTCCGTTCTTGTTCCTTTTCACTAGCAGACAACAAACAAAGGAGCACCTTCTTCCTCTCTCCCTATGATGTCCCAATGGCAGCTGGGAACCACAAAGTGTTAGAGGAACGGGCTTATGTAGCTCCGGTCTGACTCTAGCACCATGAGGCTTTGTGGTGGGGATGGGATGCCTTTGAAGAGAAAGCCAGAGGATGGGGAGAGGGAACCACAAAGCATCAGGCTGTGAAAAGAGAATTTGGCTCTGAAGGGCTGTAATGTCTACCTGGAGGACAGCAGCACTATCTGACAGCCTCTGCCTCCTTAGGAAGAGCTACTGTTTCCCTATGCAGCATCCACACAGCCATCTCGGCTAACAGTTATTTTCTCTGGCAGGAGCAAAGGCTTCACCCAGAGGATTGCAGACTAGCAGGAGACACAGGAGTGCAACCTCAGATGGACTTTTCTCCCGTATCAGAGGGCTTAAAGATGTGGCATCAGGGCTTCCTCCAGCATGTTCCTTCTGCAGGGAACATGATGACTAGCACGGTGGGGATGCCTGCAAAATCCCATCTCCTGCCTGCCCACCTTCATGCTTACAAAAATGCCTTGGTACAACACACTCTAGTCTGGGGGAGAGTTTTGATCCAGCCTTTCTGCTGCAAACGGATCTGATTTGCTCCTAGCATTGAGCACTCTGTAATTACAGTACATCCCACTTAATCGGGATGTGCTTAATTGGGAAATCCACTTACCAGGATGTCACCTAGGGAACTGATTTAAGCTTGATAACACTTAAGAGCAATGCCTGCTGCTTTATAGGGAAGGTAATTCTCCTACAGGGAGATGCCTTCAGGTGGCTGAATCATGCTCCTTCTTCTACCAGCACCCAATGCTCCTAGCTGCTTGCTCCTGCAACAGATTTTAGCCTTCCCTTTAAGTAGGCTACAGTCAGGAAACACACCAACTGCTACTGCCAGATCCCAGCTGTCCTCTGCACCAGCTGAACAGGCTGCCACCAGCACGTGGGCCGACTCACAGCTGTCCCCTTGGCTGGACCCACACACCCGGCACATCTGACCCCCATCCCTGTTTAAAGATGGCTTTTCTCCCACAGCTGGGACCTTTTTTGATGAGGATGACATGCTTAGGCTTGCTCAAGCTGTTCTTTGCAGCTGAAGAGCAGCCAAGGTGACCCAGCCATCATCTGAACTGGGGCAGAGCAAAAGCTTTGGAGACAACCAGCATCCATTACCATTGACCTCAATGCTTGTCTTCCTCCTTCTTCCCTCCAACAATCAAACACATCAAATGCCCAAGTGAAGAGAGCAAAAGGATATGGGAACAGCCCTTAAAGAATGAACGTTGAGTCAAGCACTTGGAGAGGCCACGTTTTTAGCTTAGTTTTCTACAGAAAGAGGGTTTATGTGACCACCCTACATATTTGTGCATGCACATACACGTCTTACAAATACCACTGATAACTGCTGAACCTCCTGAGCGCCTTCAATCCAACTAGGCAGAGAAGCAGCTTTTCCAAAGATAACAAATTCCCACATGTTTTGTAGTAATAAGAGCCAGGCAGAGGAGAGAAACCCTATGAATACCCAACCCCTCACTAGCTCTCAGGGACTTGGGACAGCATTTTTGCAACCCAGACCCCCCATGAACCACATTTCCTTGTTAGAGGGATGCTAACTGCTCCAGGACCATTACTCCTCCAACCTTTTGGCATTGCCTTGTTCATCGCTGTCCTTTTGAATTGGACTATTTGTTTTCCCAACTGCATGAAAGCACTCTGCTCCTCTTCTAAAGGTGAGCCCTTTGATGGAGGCTGCCTTTGCTACTGAAACATCTGCACTGTATGGCAACAACACAACACAACTTTTCAAGATGCTCTGCTGGTGCTTTTGTTCTTCCAACCATGAGGAGGTGGGGAGAGTCAAGCCAAACTCTTTGGATGCGTAATAGTGATTGCCTTTCAGACACTAGAAAATGCAATAGCTTGGCATCAAGTGAGGGATTTTTATGGCTGCGCATGTTTTGTGCTTCTCTGAACAAGCCAACTTCCAGATTAGCTACAGTGGCTTTTTAAAGTGTTATAAAATATGAAAAGGCATTTGTAATGTATAGTGATTTCTGTAAAAACAGGAGGTAAGTGCTGAAGTGTCTCCTGATTTATCATTTTGCTTCTCCTAACCCATGCTGGGAGAAAGGGAAAGCAATCCTCTACTCCTTTTTTGGCTTATCAGTCTTGCAGCCCAGAGAAGATGGGAGACAAAATGCCAGGTCCTACAGCACTTGGGCCTTTCAGCTTCTCTGATGATTGCAGAAGAGAAAACTCCCTCAATTCCTGAGTATCCCAACCAATGCCAAACACAGCAAATGCCTTTCCAAGGTGAAACACAACATAAGCGGCAAAGCCCAACTGCACCCAGATGGGCAAGAAGAGCCAGGCAGCACCTCCCGCAAAGGTGCTGGACCTAATGCTGGATGGAGGGTCCAAAAGAGCAGATCACCATGATGAACCATGTTAGCAGGGTCAGGCGTTTGCTTTCCTGCCAACAGGGTCACCTCCTCATCCCCTCCTCTTGTTCTTGCCCCTCTTTTCCTTCATGCTGCTATAACATAGTTCAGAAACCCACAATGCTGTGTCATGGGATTGCTCTCCACCATCACCAGCTTGTGTTGGTTTAAATATACATGCTCAACCATTATCAAGCATCAGGTCCTTGACACAGATGTCTCAAGGGCTGGGCTTACTTTTTGCTAAAATCAAGCCATGCAAAGGCTTGGCAAAGGAAAACATTCCAGTGACCAAGGCTCCCATTTTCTGAGTCTGGGTGGGAGGAATAAAGTATTAGATCAAGCTCCATTTTAGCTTGAGGAGAACAGCATCATTTACCAGAGCCAAACAGGTTCTTCCCCTTCCCTGCTACAGAGCCAAGCTGTCCCCTTGCCATCCCATGGTTGCTTTGCTGGTGCCAAGGCAGCGCTGCCACTGGCGAGGGCTCTGCAGCCACTGCCATGGCTGCTGCGTGCCATCCAGTGCTTCCAGCAATCAATGCCGCAGTCGTTAGTGATCAAAACAAAGGAGAGCGTCGTAGCCCTTATCTGGCATCCTGCTCACTGCAGTCAGGTTCAGACGAGTGCCTCTGGAACAGAGAATGAGTATTTATGAGCTGGAGGGTTTTAAGCGCATGCCTTAGTGCCATGCATGTTCAAACCCATCTGTCCCTGTAGAGCAACTGCAGCTCTCTGCTGCCAGTATGAACAGGTAAACCCAACCGGACTGCCTCTCGCATCCATTTTTACACATACGAAAGTTTGTGCAACTAGCTGGAGGATCAGCAGACCTCAGATCTTTAAATTAACCTTGTACATCTTTATATAAAAGCAACACTTATCTTTAGCACAGTTTATGGGACATGTGTGCTTTGTTAGTGCAAATTAAACATAGTTATTTAACAACTGCCAGTATCGCTTTTTGTAACCAGCAAAACACATCACTGCATTGTGAAAGCTGTTTAGCATGACCAAGGTTAAAATGCAGATTGTTTTGAAGATTTTCAGTGCATTTGCTGTCAGATAAGAAGTGTTAAGTCTAGCACTGGCAGGTGTGAGCTGGCTGGACTGGGAACTTTCATGCCACCATCAGAATTATGGAGGCTCATTTGAAAACACCTCAGTTACCTGGCTGTCATCACATCAGTAAAAGAAATATGATGGGAGGGGAGGAGATGTGGAAAGGGGCGAGTTTCCTCAAACATCACAAGCTGAGTAGTCATGCTCTCTTTCCAAACAGATCTGCCCAAGCCATCCAGGACAAGAGCATCTCATCCCAAAGTCACAGCAAAACCCAATCAGCGGCCTGCCTGGTGCCCTCCAGCCTGCGCTGGCTTTGGGCCTCGCACTCTGAGGACTGCTTGTGCGGGGACACCCAAGGGTGACAGTTTAGGCCATCAAAATCACACCAGCCTCCCACCAAGCCAGCTCTACCTGTTGTAAACACATCAGCAAAAACAAGCACCATACATGGGCACACATGGTCTACAACTGATTTCACAAGATGCAGTATAAAAAAGAACATACAGCAAAGGCAGAATTAAGCCTTAAGTGCTAAGGGCTCCTTCATTTATATTAGCAGCTCCTGCTATGTGGTCTCTGCTCCAACCTTGGGGTGCCAGAAGCCTCTCCCCCTGTCACTTCTTTTTGGGGGTGACAGTGACCCAGCGCACAGCAGAGAAACCAGATGAGCAGCTCTGGCTCCCTGCTAAAGTCCTGGGACCTGAGCATCCATCCCTTTGTTTTTGAAAACAAAGTTTTTTTGTTTTTTTGTTTTTTTGGAAACAAAGGGCATACAAATCTGTGTCTTCCAGCTAAGTGCAGAGAGCTGGAATGGGAAACCTGAGCAATATTTGCGATTGCAAATATTTGGAGTCCTGAATCCAAACTGGATTGATGCACTGAGTGTAAACACAGGCATGGGCAGGGAGAGAGCTTTAGGCACTACAGCATCTCATGGGTAATTAGAACTGGGAGGAATTTGCCTCAGCAAGTTGTGAGCCATTTAATTCTCTGGTGTGACTAAGACACCATGCAGTATCTAATTTACCAGGTGGGGTGATGTGCTGCCAGCTAACCATATTCCTGCAGTCAAGGTGGGCTAATTGAATATAGTTCGATGCTTTGGGGCAATCCCACTTGCCAGCTTACCTGCACCTTACCAATTCCAGTTGGCCTTGCAAACAGCAAGACAACCCAGTGGGAATTTTAATTGTGCAGGAGTATTAAAAAAATCCTGAGAAAATCCAAGGGCCTGACCAGAACAACGGGTTCTTGTGCTTTTCTGCATTGCTGGAAAAACAGCAATGCAAATTGGGTTCTCTTGCAAACAAGCAATGCTGAAACACACTCTTATCACTCACAGGACCTCGAGGCTCCCAACCTCCTCTGAGTGCTGTTGTTAACCACAGTAGGAAAGTTGCAGCTCTGTCTTGTCTTGTACTAGTGATGCAAACATCAAGATGAATTTCTCTGTAAATAGCTCATTACCAATGATTCTTTCCTTTGTCTCAGGCTCTAGCAGAATAGAAGGAAGTCACTCCAGCAGGAGCTGCATATCTTATGGCAAAAAGTCATTTCTCAGAGGGTACAACTGAGTTACAACAGATGTTGGACTTTAGGAACTGTCCTCTGCACCCCACTGCTTTCCTTGGGGAAGGGTGGAGGAACTCAGAGGTCCCAGTTTGCATTTCATTTCCCCCTTGTTTCCTTGGGCTGAAAATGCTTTTTTCCTTACTCTTCTGGCCCAACCTGACTCACAAGCCGGGCTCATCCCAGTTGTCAGCAGGCCCTGTTTTGCAGTTATGCCAGTTTCAGCTCATTTGCTGAAGCGTCAGCATGGCACAAGGGGCTCTGCCCTGGGTGAGGGTAAGAAACCAGCCACCTTTTGGGGTTTTCAGGGGTCCCCACATGCCAGCAGCCTCCAAAGGTCCCTTTCCGAGTACCCAGGAATTCCCACCTGCCCCCATTCCCCTGGGACAGGCCACACAGGGGGGAAGTGACCTTGCTGGCTGGGCTGATGCTGCCACTGCTGTATTTCACATGGTTTGGTGGCACCCATCCGCAGCAGCGTTAAAGCGAGCCAGCCACCATCTCCACAGCAGAGAGGCTCCCATAGGACAGGCCAAAACTGTTCATCTGGAGACAGAGATAATTTTTAGAGGGAGATCCTGTTAACTTCTCAAAATGAGGTAAGCTTTTACTGACATACTTCCCCAGCCAAACACACTTGTGGCACCAAATACATCACTAAAAGAAAAGGACTTGTTATGTCAAAATGGAGCTGTGGTTTTCAAAGCTAACAGGGAGAAAGCACACTGTAAATACCTGGAGGAAGCACAGGCATGCCTTATCAATAGACACTTGCTGTGAGACTTCAGGCTGTATGACAAGGTTTTCACTGTCCTCTTGATGTCCTTGGATGCTCTGTTCCCATGCTGAGTGCTATCTCTAAACATGCAGCACACCCATCAGACCTGCCAACTTACAGATAGGGCACAGAACATGGGTTAATGCAGCTTATACTAGTGCTTTAACCACCAGAGCATCCACCATCCATCCCCAGCTGGTGGGGAGAAGCTCCTGTCCCTGTTGCTCATTCCCACAAAGGATCCAGCCAGGGATTTTGATGGGGACAGATTAAGGTCTGAGGAAGGCAAGCAATGATGCCAAGTAGGGTTATTCCCTGAAAACGTGAATTTACACCCTAGCTCAACCACTCATTCCCCAAAAGGCTGCACAAAGTACTTGCTCTCTGATTTCTCTCCTGTGCTGCTGCATAGTGCTGTTGTCAAGACAGCTCCTGAGTTTTCCATCAAAAGCAGCTCCCTGATATTTAAGGCCATTATGAACTGGACCAGACTGATGCACTCCTGCATAGCAAAGCCTTTCCCAATATCGGGTGTCTATATCCTTTGACTTTTTTCCCCCATGAAAGCTGTAACAGAAAATTAACACCCTACTTAAGTGAAGGAACAGTAACCAGTCCATATGCTGCCACACTACAGGCATCTCAGCACAGTCACACAAATTATATTTGTTTTTTTCAGATACAGGCTTTTCTACCAGTGTCAGACAGATGGGGTGTTTTTGGAGAGGGGTTGGCTAATTGCCTTGGGAGAGAGGGAAAACAGCCCTCAAACAATCCTCCTGCCCCAGGTGATGCTGGTGAGAGCTGGTCCATGTGCAGTAAGGGTATTTCTCAGAGTATTTTCAAATTCATGACGTGAGCTATTTCAGCATTTCTCCTCCCAGCCTGTAGACTACTCAGGGCCCAGAGATGCACAGACTCATGTTATTATTTCTGTTGACCTTTTTATATTTAGGAAATGTTACAGAAACATTCACCATTACTGCTTGGAGGTAATGGAAAAAGAGGCGAGTTCTGAATCTTGGGTGATGGGGAACTCAAGGCAGGCAGCCAAGTTGGGCTAGGATGTGGCCTGGCTTCCCTACTGTGTTTACAATCTGTGCCCTGAGCAGGGACATGAATGAATCGCGGCAGTGTCCTCATCAGCCGCAGAGTGTGCAGTGGGCTGGCGCTCTCCCCCTCTGGCTGGCCACACTGACCCCCTCCCGAGGGGTTAAAAGCATCTATGTGCTGAAGATGGGCTGGGATCAGCAGCAGCCAACCTGAACAGAACCATGCTCAAAGAGACTGTTGAGCACCAAGGGATGCTACCCTTACCTGGAGCACTGACCCAAAGGAATGGGCAGCAATGGACAGTCTCCCCTTTGGTTTGCAGGGATGGGGGATAGGAGGCAAGATGCGTTTCTTCTTCCAAATTGGTTTTGTGGCTTTGTGTTGAATCCCTCCCCTCTTTCTTCAGTATTAAATGTCTTTAAAGGGTCTGTTTGCTTCCTCTGAGTGCTTGGAGCTGAATTCTCCCTTGGGGGCCAGTGCTGGCCCCAACCCTAAAAAGGAGTTTTAAATTAAAGGTGAAATCTGTGGTCTCAGCACTCTTTTTACTGCTCCTGAGTGTTTGTGGTATAAGCTCAGCAGCAGGCAATACCTGGATCTGTGCTTTTGTTCCTTTGCCTCCGCTGGATGTCAGGTGGGCTGCAGAGAGGAATACCCTGAAAGAGAGAGAACAGGAGTGAGCCCAGACCAAATAAACCCATTGCAAAATAAGTTCCTCTGACATCTGCTCACCAGAGGGGAAGCACTGGACAACATGAGTTGGGCCATTAGCAGAACCATGCCTTTCCATGCTTCCTCAGCGTGGGACTGGGCTGGCTCCATCACACCCTGACACATTCCGGTGTTGCTGAAAGGGATGGTGGATATGTTCTTCACCTGATTTTGGCAAGGCGGCCATGGTAATCCATGGGACCTGGAACCAAGTGCCTCCAGAAAGCCACAGGTCTCGACCCAGCAGCTGCATAGCAGAAGCCATTAGCGTACCCAGCAGTGAATGAAACCTTCTTGAGCAGCAGCAGCAGGGTCACAGAGGCTCAGCTAATCTTCCTGCCTTCTGTCCACCTCAGACTGAAAGGGACACATCAGAAGCAGCACCAGCAATGTCACCCATTGGGTGGTGACTGCAGTACTGTCACATGGGCTTTGCCCTCACCCTGGGGGTCCCGCCTGGGCTATCCTCCCCTGCCTGCTACAGCCCGCATAGGCAGTGAGGGGCTGCCTACTGCTCCAGGAGTAACCACTGGTGTGAGAGTTGGCTAAAGAGGGAAAGCACATCTTTCAGGGAGACTTTTACATTTTAGAAGCTTTGGCAAATTTTTAGTAACTCCAGTTTTGCCCTTTGCAGCAATCAGCTGAGTTATTTCTGCGGTATCTGTCACAAAACCAAGTGTGCCACCAAAAATCAACTGTGATGAAAAAAAGAGAAATCATTATCTAGGTCAAAGCCATTACATTCCCTCACTAATTTTTATGTGGATGATATTATAAAAACCTAGATACCATATTACTTCACACATTCACAGGTCTACACATGCAGGCACACATGCTAATCAATAGCTAATGTGTCCTTTTTCCAGGACTCTACTGATATCAAAATGCTCCTATCCTCTACAGTCTCATTTCCCAAAGCACCAGCTTTGACCTGAGAGAGGCTGTTGAACAGTCTGTTCTCTCTGCAGCCCACACTGGATGCCAGTGCCAGAGCAGTGGATCCACAATCGCCCCATTGTGCAAAATGTGGTGCACTGGGTGCAACGCAGAACACTTGACCGCAAAGACCTGAGACGTGCTTAATAGGACTCTTGCACTGTTTGCCTGCTAAGAGCCTTACCTTCTTGCTGCAATATGCCAGGGTTTAGACAAAGCAGGGTTCCCAGCAGGTTGCTGGATAGATTTCCTTTCCCATGAAAAAAGACTTACGCCTTCACATTTGTTCCTTGTCCCCAGATCCCATTCTTTCCAGGTAGAGGAGAGAGGAGTTTAATGGATTATAATTAAGGAGGTGTTGTTCTGAGTGGGGGGTGGGGACAGGAAGGTTAATACAGGATGTGGCTGCATTGCCTAAGGAAGAGATGCTTTAATGGGAAAAGCCTTGTAAGAGGAGAGCTTTAGGGCTCTTCTCCCCTGCATAGCAAGTGGGTGTTTACAAGTTGAGTTTATTTTGGCTGGATGGGGACACTGGACTTTAGCTGGTCCCCCTCTTACCATGCAGTGATGCCTAGCAATGGTGAGCAGCTATAGGAGAGGGGTATTTGGACTACTTGTATTAGGAATCCCCACTACACCTAGGCATCAGGAAGGAGCTGCTGACAGGACCACATAAATCACATATATAATAAAACATAAGTAACTGCCAATATATAATATAACTCTTCTCAGGCCTCCAGCACCAGTCACTCCAGAGCCCCAAAGCACTGTACAAACAGTAATTAAAACTTCCCAGCTACCAGCTTTGCCAGTGGTGCTGAATTCATTTTCCAGTGTGGGAAAACAAGCCTTGCATGATTAAGAGAGACAATGCAATTTCAACAGCAGGAGAAGTTACTGATGAAACATAAGCTGCAGTGTGAACCCTGGTCCTTCACTTCCAACACAAGGTTCTTCAAGACCAGAATGAGTGGTTGGTCTCTTTTCCATCATGTACACTATACCTGTCTGTCCCTGTAATGGGCAACACAAGCCTAATGCACCTGGTACCTCTATTCACTCCCAGTGGCTACAATACAATTTGCTTTGAAGAATTAAAGCCTGCAGGGAAGTGGCATGCACTGGAGGAATAAGGCAGGAGATGCCTGCAACAAGCCCCTTGTCCAGTTCCTCCTCCTGTAGCATCTCTCTGCCTTTATCCAGCACTATCAAGTTCAGAGATCCTTGTGCCACCCTGCTGACCACATGCCTGATTTCCTTCCCCAGAAATGTGTTACCAGAAACAACCTTCAAAGGGACAAAGAAAGGGACACTTCAAAGAAAGGGACACTGAAACATGCTAGAGCTTGGCCTAGCTCAAAGCTTGCCTGCACACCAGAAACACTGATCCTTTGCTTTCTGGATTACTTAACACAGTAACAAGAGTCCAACATCAAACCAGCCCGTCACTCTCCTGGATCCTGCCTGCTCCATGCTCTCCAGGAACCCTTGGAGAAAAATAATGTGGTGTCGGTTGTGGACACAGCCCTTGGGTTCAGTATGAGCATGTAGGAGCAACGCAACAACATGTGCTCCTTCAGGTGCCAGCAGACAGACAGTAAAGGGCCTGTGGTGGGTTGCACCTGACTGACAGGGTTTTGCTGGAGCCCTTGGCCAACACCTCTCCCTTTCCGTGGTTAACATGTTGGCTGCCAGTGCGGACCCATGCAGTGCCTGGTCCCTTCCCTTCCCTTCCCTTCCCTTCCCTTCCCTTCTATCCCACCACCGCCTCGCATGTTGGCCAGCCAGACCCCCTGTGCCTCTTAACAGCTTAGTGAACCCCTTAAGGACCCTTTGGGAGGAAAAAGCTGTTTAAATGCAAAATTACATTTCTGCCTCAAGGAAACTCAGTATATCTGTGCTCTGCAGTCACTGCCAAGCCTTGACCCCTGGCCTCCATCAGGGCTCACCCGGGGTGGATATTGGACTGTCTGGAAACCCCAGAGAGGATGCAGAGCTTGGTGAGAGGTCCCATTGCAGAGGGGAAGGGTGCAGACAACCAGAAAGTCCAGCCTCTCCCCAACCATGGGGATGTTTTGAGACATGTGCCAGCACCACCTGTGTCCACTTGCTCCAGGGAGTGCTTCTGTGACCTCCCAGCAGCTGGGGAAGCACTTATCAAGCCGGCAGTACTGCAGGGAGGGTTATTTAGTAATTTGTAATGGATTTTCCACACCTGTCAATATTTCCAGCCCTGAGTCGAGAGAGAGACAGACTCTGCTGGAAAAAGGGCTATGGTGAAGCCTGTGGTTTTGTAGTTTAGCTCTGGAGAGGGCTGGGGACTTGCTCCATTTCTCTCGTCATCCCTGCAGATTGATCCCCAAGGAGAATGGGGATCCGGTTTGGGCTAGCTATGCTTCACATTTGAAAGGGATGGTCTTCTGTAAAGGAAAAAAGACATGGAAATCTGCTGCTTCCATTATGCTTTCTTTGGGGCTAAATTAGTTGTTAGAAATCAGTGCAACCACGAAGAAAGCAGGCTGTGGGACTCTGCTCAGAGCACCTACTTCCTAGTAAAGATCTAGGAAGAGCTGGGAGAGAAGTAGCAGCATGGCAACAGGAAGTGCTCCCTGCATATGATGTGATTTCAAATTAAATTCTCCATGGAGGGGGGTTCCCACTCACCCAGCAGGCTTTGGGGAGGCCAGGCAGGTGTAGCAGAGAGGGGACTACCCTCTACCAGCAGTTTCATAGCCCCCGCTGCATTAGCTTTCTAAGGGCTGGAAATGTTTACTTTTTACTCCAAGCCAAAATGATGCCAAGCTACAAGTATCAAAATCCTTCAAGCCAAAGCCATATTCTTTCTCTATTCCTGCTTTGGTCTGAAAGATGATTTTATGCAACAGACAGGGGGCTCTGGAAGATGAGGGCCAGGCAAGTGAACATGTAGGTGAAGGTCCACCCAGGGGATTGCCTAGGGTGAGTCAGTCAGCCCCACACATTATGACTGCTTCTGTTAAGAAAAAAAGGAAGGTAATTGTCACAGGTGATTCCCTCCTTGGGGGAACAGA
>VZTL01085525.1:0-17998 GCA_013400535.1 Scopus umbretta
AACTCTGATTATACTCTGTTAATCTTTTTTATGTTTTTTTTCTTTCTTTCAGATGGTGTTGTATTGGTGGATCCTGCAATTATCAAGGGGAAAAAAGGTTTGAGGCTTTATGCAATATATGTTTGAGATTGAACTTTTTTTTTTTACTGTTTTAAGGGTACAAATGTAACTCTCTTCCCCAGTGAATGGTATTCTTACTCAATGTATTGTATGTTTTTACATATGGTATGAATACCTACTGTATTCATACTGTATGGTATAAATACAACAGTGTTGAAATGGGTTTCCCTGACTCTATAGTGTAGGAGGATTTCACATCCCACCCTGGCTGCATTGTTAGCCTGCTGCATGCTTTACCCATCATGTGCTTCTTTCCAGTATATGTGTCCCTGACCTGTGCTTTCCGGTATGGCCAGGAAGACATTGATGTTATTGGCCTCACCTTCCGACGGGACCTGTTCTTCTCTAGGGTCCAAGTGTACCCACCTGCTGACAAGCCAGAGTCTCTCTCCCACTTGCAGGAATCTCTGCTAAAGAAGCTGGGGAAAAATGCTTATCCCTTTTTCTTTACAGTAAGTATCTCATAAGAGCCTCTGACCCGCTTCTCCTTGTCTGTTATTTTACCAGGCTGATGAGACCCGGTGATGGACTGAAGACAGGGATTAATAGTGAATTCATGTTATGCAAAGTTCTAACTTTGAGTGACAGGCAATGAACCAATTTTTTTTTTCTTACCATCCTAAGTGGTAAAGTGCAAGAAGATCCTAACTGCATGTGAAAAGTGTTTTCCTTGAAAAGGCAAGGAAACATGCAATGGCTTTATGCTAGCAACAGCCCCATATATCCTTGTCTTTCCCATTTCTGAGAGGCTGGACTACTTTATACCATTGCCCCAGTGCTCACAGAGGAAGTGCTAAATCCTTTCTCTTTAAAAATTTTATGGATTAAACAAGCAGATGAAAAGCTCTTTACCAGATGTTGTCAACAAATAACAGCTCATTGCCAAATTCTGATTCTGACAGGATATGCTTCCAGTACTGTCAGTGACATGTCTGCCTTAGCATTCCCTAGGAAGACCCAGGTTTGAAAAACACATGATCTGATACAGCAACAAATAAGTCTTTGAATGATTATGCTAAATGGATTGATATCTGTTGTAATGTTATTAACCACTCAAATACAATCTAGTGATCTTCAAACTGCTGGAGTCTCTAATGGGTTATTAGTACTCTGTCTCTGAGCTACTCTGCAGACTCCACAGTTGATGTATGGAGTTGCTGGCCCTGCCCAGGCCAGGAGCAAATGGACACTGGCTGGCGGCTGGCTGGTCTTCATGACCTTAGTTGTGAATCTGACACAGAGATGCTTCGCTCAGGCTTCAAGCCCATGTGAACGGTGAGTAGCACTGCTGTGAGCCATATTGATTATCTTGGATGGGGAGCCAGATGTTCCAGCTTCTACTCTAAGCTGTGCCTGTAGGGCTCTGTTTGATTTTTAGACCAGGTGCTTTATGTGCCTGGACTTGTTTTACTTTTTCTTTGTTGAAAGTGAGCAACCTATTGTCTTCAGGATTTCTTGGTACCTTTTGTGAGCAGTATGTTAACTAGAGTATCGCAGAGTTGGAAATATTTGTAATATTGCTTTGGGGTATTTTTCTCTTCTTCTTCCCACAGTTTCCAGATTACCTGCCTTGTTCAGTCTGTCTGCAGCCTGCACCTCGTGATGTTGATAAGGTGAGACCAATGGGATCCTTGTGTTTATCATGGTTGAGGAAAGTCATATGGAAAAAGTCATGTGAATTTATTTGGCTAGCTTGAGAGTAGAATAAGGTGACACTGTAGTTTACTGTGCTGTACCACAAATGTCAGGAACCTTACTTAAGAGCACAAGTGTGTGTCACAGACTTGGAATTAACTCCTTGGAATAAGAAAGGGAATGCAGTCAAATAACAGCAAGTTTACTAAATCTGCAATGCTTGTAGTTTCCTTAAGAGTACCACATGATTTGTGGGTTGGCTGCACATAAAGTGATTGTAGCTGTCAGGATACATGAGAGAAAAGGAGGCAGAGTGCCTAAAATCTCATTGATTGCTATAAATAGTGTGTGTTAAGACCAGCTTCTGAATTAAAACAAATGCAGAGAAGGGCTGGCTTGCACATGTGTGTAAACAAAACAAAAACCCTGGAGTAGAAGTCCCAGATAATGAGATGTTCTGTGAGGTTTCTGACACGATTTAAAATATTCCTTTTACACTTCACTGGACGCTTCTCTGAACAGCTGAGCTAGACTAACAACCAGGCAAGGTGGGATGTAGGTTGTAGAATCTGATGTTACAAGGATAAGCTGTGGGTTTTGCCAAGGAATGATATTCTAGCAAAAATTCCCATATTGCTCTGTAGAGAGTTATCTGGGACTCTCACAGATGTCCCATGGCAGTATAAACCCATTAAAACAAAGGTCAGCTTGGCCTGCTCAGTCCTTGGACATTGGGAAGTAAGAAGGTTGATCCTAAATCAGATATTGGCATACAAAGCCATTCAGAAATTCAGTTCAGAAACCCAAGGCGGATTGGAGAGTCTTGCAGGCTGATCAGTCTTAAAACCTGTAGCATGCTAAGACCTCTATGGCACTGCTATCACAGAAAGCCTTTTAGGAGTAGGAATGTCATCTGTCAAAGGCTGGGAACTAAGCCTTATTTATCAGAAGCAGCATGAAACAGGTGGATTCTGCCACATGAGTTGGCAGGGATCTCCATTATAATGGTAGGAGGCCAGAAGAATTTACAGCTCGCAGGAATCTGCCAGTTTCTGGTGTATAGAAAGATATTTAAACATCTGCAGATGTTCTTGGCTTCTGACACTGGTCTCACAGCTGTCCTCTCTCTGGCAGAGCTGTGGGGTGGACTTTGAAGTGAAAGCTTTCTCAACAGAGAATGTGGAAGAGAGAATTCATAAGAGGTAACAGAACATGTGTGTCTGTCTTCAGCTTTGCCCTTCTAAAAGGGGGTGTGTAGTTCAGTAATGCACCTTGGCTGATTGTTCAGATTTTCCCCACTTGTCATTGGGCTTCTTGGGTGTAAGCACATGTGAATGCAGAACTCCTGCCTCTGCCAAGCACAAAGTACCACCATGTTGTCCTCTGCTGCTTCCCAGGAACTCTGCACGTCTGCTGATCCGTAAGGTACAATATGCTCCAGAAAAGCCAGGACCCCAACCTTGTGCAGAGACCACCTGGCAGTTCTTCATGTCCAACAAGCCATTACACTTGAAAGCTTGTCTGAGTAAAGAGGTGAGGAGTTTGCCCCAGGGCTGTGGACATCACAGTATTGGTATGCCAATATGCATTTTGCTGCCCAAAGCAGCTACTTTGTGTGTTACTCAGACCATCTCAGCTGAGACTGACTTGGCCCAGCACTCAAGGGCTTTAATGTAAATTCTGTCAGTAGCTACTGTTAGGGGAGGCTGAGACCCCATTACAAGACACATCTGAGGCTAAATAAGTCATTGAAGGAAGGGTCATGAAATATTGGGAAGGGTCATCTTGCCTTATCAGGCCTCTGTGAGGAGGTTTAATCTGCAGGGACTAGAGGGGTTTAGGGCTTGGGAGAAGCCTCCTGGTTTGATTTCTGAGCATCAAATTCCTTCTAGGTGTACTACCATGGTGAGCCCATTCCAGTCACTATCACCATCAACAACAGCACAGAGAAAACAGTGAAGAAGATCAAAGTCCAGGGTACATTTTTACTGTTGCTTGGGATTCTTAGAGGGCTGGAAGACTGAATGGTGGGAGGGCTGAAAGAGAGCCAGAATTTAGTGCTTGCAACAGCTTAAGCAGGCAGCATGGGACAAGTCAGGAATTTGTCCCTCCACCCTGTCTGTTGCTATCTCTTTGGTATTCATCAAGTGAAACACTGCACCCTTTTTCCTGACTCTCGTGGTTACTTGTTTGGCTTAATTTCAGGCACCAGTATGTCCCCTGTAGTAAACAGAAAGGGTTTGGCACCTGCAGCAGGCAAGGGAGGTGCTGTAGGGAAAAATCCACCTCTTTTGGTAGGCTGGGAGAAGGGCTCCCCTGTCAATTTGATGCTTCTGCTAACTGTGAGTGTGCCTAGGTTGCATTTGATTTTGTCTGGGGTTTCAGAAACATCTGGCAATGTGCAAAACAGCCACTCTGCCAGTGATGGTGTAATTCTTCCTGAGGAAGCTGAGGGCAGGGGCTGAGTTTCAGAGGAGTTTCAGTACTATGCCTGTGTTTTGTTTTGTGGCACTGTGTGTTTTCATCCCACAAGCCCCATTGCACTTGGATCTGTGGAAGACAGTCTGAGACACAAAGGATGAGAAGGGAAGGCAAGGAGGGAATGAAGTTGCTGAGGTTTTTACAAAACTCTATATTAGAGAAAGACAATTCAGTGGTGCTCTTGGATGCACTGTCTAGAGACTCCCTAATATTTTTAGGCTGACATGCCTCTGTCAGTCTTAAAAAGACTTTGTTAATTCCCAGATTCTCTCCTCATCAGTGTTTCAGTCAGAATTTCCCTATGTTTTTTTTGGTGTTTGACTGGACAATATAAGCCATTTATTATCACAGGCTCTTGACTGCAGTTTGGTATCCAGTCAGCTTGATGACAGTGTCTCCTGAATACAAATGCATTGGCTATAGATACACAAGAGATACCAATGACCAGAGATAAAAGCAGACATGCTTAGAGAAGAAGAGGAAGATCTTTATAATGGAAAGAGCAGGCTTCCAGGGGAAACAGTGGGTTATTGACTTTTTGTCATCTCCAAATCAAGGCTGGATGCCTTTCAGAGAAGATAGTCTTTGGCCATTTGCATGCTGTTGGTCTCTATCCAGATCAGCCTGTCTGACCTGGTGGTCCCTTCAGGCTCTAAATAGATGGGTTTTCCTGCTATCCTCATTATGTCTTCCATTCCTGAGACTGGGGGGTGGGGGAGGCGGCTATGTTGTTTCTGATGCCTATGCACAACTGATTGTCTCCTTTCTCCTTTCTCACGAAGTGGAGCAGGTTGCCAATGTGGTTTTGTACTCCAGTGACTACTACACAAAAGTGGTAGCTGCTGAGGAAGCACAGTGAGTGACTGCTCTGCTTATCTCTTCTTGTCCTTCACACCCTTCTAATTACCCTCCTCCTCAGTAATGTGAGGTACTCCTAGCTATAGTCTTGCAGTTGCCTGCTGTTACAGTGCTGTCTCTTCTCCTCTCGCCTCATGTGTGTGTGTCCCACACCACCTCTACTCTCTGGATGCAGCTGGTCTTCTTTTCTCATAGCCAGCAGGTACCCTGCACCTTTTTTCAGAGAACAAGGGAAGTTGCAGAAGAGGGCTTTTGTTTGAAGAGTAAATACCTACTAGAAAAACTTAGCAGGGGCTGTGGAAGACTCCCCATTGCTTGAAATCTTTAAATACAGATGCAACATTCTTCTGAAAGGTGCTGCTGTTTGAGTAGAAGTCATGGATGCTTTAGCTTGAGGTCAGCCTTTTTCACACCATTTTGTTTGGTTTCTTCTGACCTTGGAAAGCCCATTAAAACCTTGAGCTTATTGACAGTGTGGGGAATCACTTGCTCTTCTGTATTGCGCTGCATTGGCAGTGCAGCACTGAACTTTGCTTTGTGAGGAGGGTTGGACACACCCAGATTTTTTCTATTTTTCTGGGGTTTTTTGCTTTGTAGCTTAGGGTCATGTTTTCCATTGAGTATTGGTCTTCCAAACTAGGATTTATTTTTTCCATACTTAGAGGTCTACAGCATAGTTTGACCTACTTTATAAGTCTGCCTTAATGTGAAATTAATAATTTTCTGCAAGTGCTTGTTCTTCTCTGATTATAAAGGGATTTTTTTCTGTCTAGTTTAGATGTAGACATCTGCATTGTAGACAACTAAATTTGTGCAGATAAATTCCAAATCTTTTGGATGGCTTTGTAATCTGTTTTGAAATGTTCTTGTTGGGTTTGTAATGCAAATCTGAGCGTATCACTTTCCTTGTCTCACCTGCTGCTTATTTTCAGGGAAAAGGTGCAGCCAAACAGCAGCCTGACCAAGACACTGACGCTTTTGCCCTTGCTAGCAAATAACCGGGAGACCCGGGAAATAGCTCTGGATGGAAAGCTAAAGGATGAGGACACCAACTTGGCTTCTAGTACCATGTGAGTAGAGTTTTAAATGGTCTTAGCTAGTGGAGAGTTACAAAGAAGAGGGGAGGATGGAGGAGACACTCATATCAGGAGTTTGTACCTGTAAATGTGTGTCCAGATGGGTATATCCAAGTTGTGCGACTTAGCCTATCATGTTCATTCAGGGTCAATAGTGATCATGGATCTGGAGAGATATTAGCTGTCCCTGAGGCTTGTCTGCTCTATCACTTTTGGGAGAATAGGATGTTCACCTAGTTCTTGCTCCAGCCATATATTGTTGCTCTATTACTACGCTGCCTAACACTGCTGTCTCTTTTCTCTGGTAGCATTAAGGATGGAATAGACAAGACAGTGATGGGGATTCTGGTTTCCTACAAAGTCAAAGTGAAGCTCACTGTTCCAGGGTAAAAATAACAGGCTTTTTGCTACATCTGCATAGAGTTGAGGGGAGTGTGTGTACCTCATTGATGAGTGGGGAGAGAGCAGGACAGTCTGCCCTAAGAGAAAGGGCACATGTTGTAGGACATCAGGCTTCGTCTAAAGCATAAACTGCCTGGAAATCAGTCTTGGCCTATTCAAAGAACTTGTCCTGAGCCAGAGGGGTTGGATTACCTTCCTTAGATACCGTATGACTTTACGGCTGAAGTAGGAACCTCTGGTTTTCATTGCAGTTTTTTGTTTCAAAGCCATAACTTATTTTGTGAGAATTGAAGTGAAACTTGTGTGTGAGCCTTTATGTTGGCGTTCTTGGTCTCCCAGAGCAGAAGTAAGAGACATCTGCCTGAGAGTAATAAATACTGTAGCTCAGGTTCTATACTGAGCCAGCTTTCTAGATGAAGCTGATGTTATCAACATGAGCTAGTTCCCAGCATACAGTGCAAAAAAAGGCAAGGATAACTCTGGTGATAGTCACTGTTTACATTTCTATTTCATTCATCTATCCTTCTTTCCAATATAAAAATGAGTCAATGATTTGCCTAAAGCGTGATAAAATTAATCCTGCCTTCTGTAGTCTTCCAATTGCCCATGTGCTTTGGCTTTCAGAAAATGAGCCATGCCCAACACTTGGTCAGGAGTTCAACAACTTAGACTCTTTCTCTATGGGACAGACATGAAAAATGAAAATTACCTTTTTTAAAAGCAAGTTTGTTTGGATGTTATGCTTTTGTGGCAAGTAGAGGAGAGTATATGAGGAAGGTGATTTCAATAGTCCATCAATAAAAGAGCATTTGGTAGAGCACTGGAATGGAAAGGCACTAAATAGGCTTGTATTTTTCTCCTTGTTTTCCTTTCTAGCATGCTGGGAGATCTCACCTCCAGGTAAATGTCATCTTCCTTTTCAGGCCATGCAGTCGTAGTTGTTAATTTGTCTTTTACCCTCTTTCCTATTCCCTTTCCCGCCTCCCAAAAAACTAAAAAATAACTATCCCTTAAGTTGATAGAAATAAGAAGTCTGTGCATTCAGCTGTGAAAATGAAGCAATTACAAAAATATCTCTGATTTTGTGTAAGTGCGAGTACGTTCAGCACAAAATAAACCCAGTTTATTAAAGTGGATATGCCTGGGATATTTGTGGAGAAATCAGAGTTTAACTCTTTTTGAGGGGAAAATTATGATTAGAAAAAGACGAAAGAATGAATGAAGCTGGAGTTCAGGGCTTGGGCTGGCCTGAGGTGGGAAGGGGACTGAACCAGGAATGAACAGAGCTGTGGATCTGATGCATTCCCTCTTCTCCCCAAAGTGAAGTGGGCACAGAGCTGCCATTTCGTCTCATGCACCCCAAACCCGAGGAAAAGAACCCAGCAGGTCAGTTATGCCTGATTTTTGCCTTTCTTTAACAGACTTACACGAAATCTTACCATTGCTTACAGTGATTTGTTCTACAGGAAGCCTTTAGAGTCTATACAAGACTTCAGTATTGGGGGCTGCTTTGTGCATGTATATGTATATACGTGTGTGTGTATCTCTCTCTCAACCTCAAGGCACAAAATAACAGGGAGAAGGGATGCTAAGATGGGAGAAGATGGAATTAGGTCATGTTCACTTTTTGTCTTTTATCTGTGGAATCACAACTCAAAGCACAGGGGCTTGAGGAAGCACTGCAACAGTAGAATCTCATGAGTGCTGTGCAAAACATCCTGAATGAAGCTGTCAATGATTTTTAGCTGGATTCCAATATAGCAAACAAGAATCTGTCACAGAATATACCTAAGATACATGAGCACTGTAAAAAGCAAAAATACTTCTAAGCAAGGTTAAGAAGTGATAAAACTGTTCATGATTTTAGCATCTCTGTTACCTTGATATGGCATTGGCCACGGTGTCTGTGATATGGCCTTCATGTTCAGTATCTGTGAGGAATGTCTCTTCAGAGTCAGGTCAGTGAATGGAAGTGTGGGAACTTGAAAGCAGTGTGAGGAGCTAGCTTTCCCCAGGCATGTCAAGGCTTGAGATTGGATACCAAAACTGCAGCTGTCTTGAGCATCTGTGTTCTCCTCCCACTTCCTCAGGCCCTGGCTGGCTGTTCTCTAATGGTGAACACACAGAAACTGTAAGGTGCTTGCACTAAATCAGAAGCTCCTGTACAGCATCTGAAGCAGCTACTGAACATAAAACATTATGTCAGCTTTTCAATGTTGGAGTTGTTACAGATGAGTTGTCTTGTCCTGCCCTCTGTATTTAGACAAAGTTGCATGGGCTTCAAACAAAAAACCCATGGCTGCTTCTGCCCTGCTTTTTTTTTTTTTTTTTTTCCTCTCTCTTTCTTTTGGGCCCAAACTTACCTAAAGCTGTTATATCTAAGAATATGGCTACTGGAAGAAGATTGAGAAGGCTATGAAAGGAGTTATCCCAAGATATGGGATAACGAAGCATTAGAGACTTGTGACTTCAGTCCTTACTGTGTGAAATTGTTGGAGGAATCAAATGTGGGTGATAAGAAGAGAGACTGGTGCTCTCTACTCTGTTTTTCTGTTGGGAATCAGTATTTGCTAAATATGGATGTGCTGGAATAGGCAAAGGTAGGTTTCTTCACTCCTATTTGAGAACTGTACCACAGGAAACTTATTTCCACTGGGAAAACCCCTGCTGTGAGCTGTGCCAACAGGACATCTCAGCACAGACACAGAACATGCTCATAGGAGAAGTTGTTTTTTGTGTGTTACATTCTCATCAGAGTAGTGCAATGACTCTAGGAAGCACCTTCAGGACAAATCCACAAGGCCTATTCCCCTCTCACCCCCTTTCTGCTGCAGCTGCACAGGAGACACCCACACCACTGAGGAGTAGCACAGTATACCCCACAGGAGCATGCAGCCCAAACCTGCCTCCAGCTGGCCTGTGAGGTGGAAACTGGGTCCTCCGTGTTGGTCCATAGGACAAATAAGGTTGGATCACTTTGGAGAAGCTGCTGTGAAGCAAATGCTTTTGTTGGCATACCTGTGCTCATGCTGTGGGTATCCCTTTCATGCTGCAGGCCAGTGAAGTTCTGCTAGCAAAAAGTGGTATTCTGACATTGCTGCACACTTGATCGCAGTCTCAAATGGGTAACTTACTGTGGGACAGCTGCTTTGGCAAGGGTCTTCTGTCTTTTCTGGTAGCTTGTACTTACTTAAGCGTTTCCCTCACTTTCCTGCAGCAATCCCCCTGCCCAGGAACTTGGCGAGGGGCTGGGACTGGCACTAGAGGCTCCAGGAGCGATGACTGGTGAGGGCCATCTAGTGTCTGTGGGGAGCCCCGCAGGGTAGAGGTGCTGGTGGGGCAGCTCAGGGCTGCAAAATCTGGAGCTTTCATGAATACAGAAAAAAGCTTGAAAACTTCAAACAAGGATCATCCAAAGGCTTAGGCAACTCTAAAGAATCTTACATTTTTTGAACGGTGTGAATTTTTTTACATGACATTTTTTCGTGTTAACAATGCCACAGCCCCCCTTTTATTACTTGTGCGTCAGGCAGATAATTCTACCAGAAGCATTTCTAATATGAGGAAAAATGGAATTCAGTCAGTTCTCCCTGCTAAGATCATTTCAAAGGATGGCTGATACACTCATTATATAGTATGCTCAAAAGGATGTAGACAGAAGACTTTACAAGGGAAATGGGGAACTGTAATATTTCTCAGAGCGCTTCCCCCAACATATCCTCCTACCAAAGGCACAGCCCACGTATTGTTTGCTACATCAAAGTCTTCTAGGAGCTTGCTGTTGGAAGACAGCTATGGTTCATGTATTTTATACAGATGGAAATTGTGAGTTTCTTACAAATTGGAAAAAAAAAATATGGGTAGTTTAGGAGCTTATCCCATGGGAAAGCCCTACAAATGGTTAACTTGAGAAATAAATGCTTTCTTTTTTAAAAAGATACTGTAACACAACAGAAAATTCCTCTGAAGCCTGCATAGCTGATTTGAAAACTGTGCTGGAATGTGGTATCTGAGCTCATTACAGGGAATAAAACAGCATTCCATATGAAGCTGGTAAACTAAAAGTCTGGCTTTATCAGCTGATAGTTTTCCATGCCCTGTGCCTAATCACTCTTCCCAATTTTGAGTTCATGCTTTTTAAATTTTTATTCTACCACCTTAGTTCATAAACTCTGAGAAATAGGATGTGTTTCATTAGTGAAATAACATCTAATCTGGAATCAAGTAAATCAAAACTTAATTGCAGAGATGGAGCTTCAACAAACAGTGTTCAGACTCTCAAAGGTCCCACAAGATTGAATTTTTCTTTGTTGGCTTGTTTGGCAGCCTCTGCAGTGGGTGTAGGCAGGGGTGCAGGCACAGGGAATTTTGAGATCACTTCTTATCTTCTTTTTCCGTTCCCTTTTTGTTTTTTACTGATGAGTCAGTAGTAACCAGTTTGCCTATTGCACCTCCCTGCTTACTTGACTGTCACTTCATCTTAAGACACAGCTTGGAGAACGGAGAGAAGTCAAAGCAACCATTTAATAGAGTCAAAGCTAAAGTGGGGTTAAAAAATGCCACATATTATGATTTATTCCTTACAGTGCAGTAATATCCTTTTCCCTTTTCTAGACAAGGTGATTTATGGCAAAAGTAAATAAAACATGTGTAGCATCAGTATGTTTAATCATGCAAGGCTGATTTGAGTGTAGAGAACCTCAGAAAGATAAGCTTCTCAAGAACATAGTTTACTTTTTTTTAGGGCCAAACTGGGGCAAGTGTGATCAACTGCTGTGTGCTTTATTTCATAGCAGATTGCTTTGCCCTTTTTATTTGTCTGTGAGTGAGCTCTGAAGCATTCATCACTCAGTAAAAAGCAGGTGTGTCAGAGAGCATGGCTATTGCACATTGCTCTATTTTCTGTGCCTGGAGGAGACAGAAAAGGAATGGCTTGCTACCTTTCCTTTCCCATGTTTATTAATAGCTTCCTTGTCTTGGGCTTCTTGTAGGCCAGCATTTGCATGTTTCATGTGTGCTGATTTTGCAGCTGGTTTTGGACCCATGTGGTTCACAGGTGGTTATTTTTAGGCGAAGCAGCTCCTGTTGCATTGGCAGTCTCTTTTCTGTCTGTTGACAAAAATGGAGAGAGATCTGTTTCTTTTAAAGATGGATTCAAACTGAGCTTTGTCTCTTCATGCTTCCAAGACCTTTCCCAGTCAGCAGTTAGCCCAGAAGCTCCTGCTGGGTTTTTGTCAAGGCTGTGGTCTCAGCGTGAGTTCTTTAGTCTGGGGTTTTCCTGCCCTTCTCCTGATGTTTTACTTTTTGTTTTGGGTCTATGTTTTGGACACTGGCCTCTGTTTTGGCTGTTATTCAGCAAATGGTCATCCATCTGCTCCCTTGCTAAACTTGCACAAAAGGGCTGCTTTCAAGAAACCCATAAATGTTTTGTCCCTCTAACATTAAAGCAATACCTGCTCTGTATTGGTATGGTAACTTTCAGAAATTAGTGAATTTTTTAAGCACTTTAATGTCTTGAAAAATAATGCAGCCTACTCCCTTTTTTTCCCCTCATAAAGTGAAGAGAGGTTAAAAGCAAGTTTATAATGAAAATTACCATATGCCACAACTTTAATTATATGGAACAGTTTCTGTGGCTGCATAATAAAAGCTTACAGAAAACCCTCTGCAGAGAGTATGATGACATTTTGGAGCCTTGTTGATCCTTGAACAGAGCCCCCTCCCATCCCAACCCTCAGAGCAATTGCTGGGATGCCAGTTAAAAAAAAGGAAAAGTCTACCCATTTTCAGGTTCCTGAGAATTTTTCAATGTTATAATGTTCAATAAGCCACAGGATAGCAAGATAACTATGTGGAGTGGGCCTAACTCCTGCTAGGGTGCTAATGTAGCCATTTAACAAGCTGCATGTTAGTATAGCAGCCTGAAGGTAAAGTAGTGCATGTTTGAATGTAATCTTACATCTGAGGTATATGATAAGCATTACTCTACTGCCACACTATCTATGTATTGATTTATCTGACAGTAAAGTATATGCCCATCTGAAATGATACCTACTTTCCCCACTCAACCAATTTTGTAAAACTGGCTTCAAACCTCATTGGTGGGTATCACTCAGCTTCACCCACATCATTGATGTCACTGTTCCCATAGTAATGAATGTACTTCAAAGAAGGGAAAGAGAGCAGACTATTTAAAGAATAAGAATTGGAGGAAAAAATGAAATGAGAACAATCAATGCTTTATGTGTTGGAAATTTTTAAAGTTCTAAATACTTAATTTTAAATCCATTTCAATCAAGCATGCATGCCCTGAGACTTTCCAGACTTCATCTTTACTTCTGTAGGTAGAAGAAACCATCCTTTCCAAGTCTGGAGAGACACCATCATGATCATCTCTGCATGATCCATCCGTTGAGGCATTTTTGCTAGAGTGGCCCCATTTGGCACACTTTTAATGCTGACTTTTCCAGCAGTGCTAATCGCCACTTGTTGCCCTCGATTTCAGTGTATCTTGTGGGTGTGAATTCTCCGGGTAGCAAGTTATCCAGTCACTGAAGCATTCCAGAACCCTGACATCTTCTGTAGAATGATGGCTTATGTCCCCTTTGCTCCCTGACTTAAACTCATAGAAGTAAGCAGTGAAGCAACTGTTACTTGCTAAAGTAACTGTGAAAACAAAAAAATCCTTGCCCCCATTTCATCACTGCAATACAGTCTGTTCTGCTTATTTTAGGCTGTGCTGAAGCACCTTTCGAGGAATCCTGCTAGCAAGCAGGATTTGTTATGGTGTGGTTAGCAAAGATCCCACTAAAGAAACACAAGTGTCAAAGGTCTCGGGATTATAGTTAGGCAAGAATGAAATCAGGAGAATCGCCTCAAGTGCATAAACTGTCTAATGAGAGACCACCTAGGCCTCTCTGTATTCTGACCTCGTTTGATTTTAATACCTTCATGTTTATTAAACAAGAACATTGTCTTCTCATCAGCTGACTACTTAAATTACCTTGACAGACCAATTAAGACTAACATCATGTCACACAAGTACTGTCATCTCTGAGTAGAAGTGTGTGCACAGATATCTCTCACAGCTGTGACCACTAGCAAGCAAACATAAATGGGAAAAATCTGGCTTTGTTTCTCAGCCCTTCTGATGTTTTGGGCAACATTGCTAGAGTGCTTTTCCATTTGGGAGATCAGGTTTTACTTCATCAGGTGCATGTACGCACATTTTGAGACTTTATGGAATTCTCCTAGTATTGCTTCAAATCCTACTGCTTGTCACTGTTTTGTCTTGTCAGTTTATAAGTTTTTTCTGGTTTTAGCATCCACTGTTCTAACTATTTGGTGTGTCTCTTTTCCTCCTTTACTGCATGCTGATGACTGCAGGGAAGGATGAGTAAGTTTCTTTTAATGATATTTCACATTCTAGCTGTAGTTGTGCATTGACTCTGAAAACTACTCAAAGTTGTACAAAAATCCACAGTGTTCACAGAATATGAGCTTAAAGGGAGTAAGTTGCTGTGGCTTGACTAATTACTGCTATCAGTTGAACAGCAATGATTGACCATGTGAAACTGGTTTAGAAGAACGTGTTTTGCCTCACAGTTGGAGGGAGGGATATGTCTGTGGTCAGCTGATGCTCTGTAGCTCTAGGTTTCAGGAACTCAGTAGGTTTGACCATGGGCCCCTATTTTAGTACAGAAGGAATAAGGATGAAAGGTTTCACATTTTATTTCTAGACAAAAACCCTTTCACGCTGCAGACTATTTAGCTAGCTGATAAATATTTAGCTGGAATGGACATGATTCGGTACAGATTAAAACCTCCTCAGTTTGTGTCCTGACTTGCTCAATCAACTGCTTCTTATACTAGCTAGAATACCACCAGTGAAGATGGTGCCTGTGGGAATGTGATCGAAATCCCTTTGAAGACAAAGGAAACATTACCAGAATCTGCTCCGGGCTTCTCTTCTTCCTCCTATATGTTGCCTTTTGTCTGCTGGTATAAAAAAATTGCTAACATCATTTTGAAAGTCCTGTGTTTCTTCCATTTCAGTGAAGCAGAGCTGGTATTTGAGGAGTTTGCTCGTCAACAGCTAAAAGATATGCTTGATGATGAAGACAAGAATATGTCCTCAACTGATGAGTGACTAAAAGAACAAGCTGCCAGAGAAGCTATGTAGTCTGGCATCAATTAGAAATGTAGGACCTAGGTTTCTAGTAAACTGCATGTTCTCAGTGCATGCATGGTTTTCCAGGGACCAACCCTGAGATCAGCGGACATAAAATGATTAATCTCTCTTGCTTATTGAAAGTTTCAGCTCTAGAAGAATACAGCAAACTCAAAACCTGATACTTACTCGAGCTACCAGAGGAGGACAGGAAGGCTGCCATGCTATGACTTCTGCTTTTAGGGCTAACTAATAAAAAAGTTGGTTGCTTTCACCACTGATGAAAGCTTAAATGATGGTTTGTGAAGCCTGCCTAGACTTTTACTTGATGTCAGAGAGTCTCTGACTTTGAAATGCTAGTGAACCAAGTCCTAGTCTGAAAGGCTGGCTGGCTTGCAGTCTTTGATGATTCATTGAAGTTTCTCAGCTGACTGTACAAAACTGATTTTATTGCGTTTTGGTTGCTTTTGCATTTCAGCTTTACCAAACTCACCTAGTGAATATTCTCAGTGCTTGCACTGTCCCCCTGTATAGCTGACATCCACTTTCTGTACCATTAAATGTCTTGCAAGTCATCTTCCACAGTGGCTATAATGCTGAGATATAATGTTAGCGTTCTAGCAATATTCTTAACAACCACATTATTAAAGATGAGAGAAATGTGCACTGTCCGTGAATTCCTTAACAAAGCTCCCTATATACAACCCCAAACAGAGAACTGCTAGTCCAGACCAATCCTGTATTTAATCTAGTTTTCTGTATGCAACAGTGCTTCAAAAGAGGATGCAGTAAAATTAAGGAGTTAAGTTAAGAAGTTATAGGGCAGCCTGCCCTGAGGAGCCTTTTCCAACATCCATCTGCCAGAGGCTGGTTTACGTTCTAAGAAATGAGATTGTATTCTGCAACCTTTGTTCTCTCTTGTTGATCTGGATCTTCGTATTATCCATATAAATGTCTAATCCTTTCCTGAATCTCACTTATATTTTGTCTGAAGTGAGTTGCATCAGCTAATTACATTTTGCACGTAAAACGACTGGTGTTTTCTTTTTCTCATTTTTGCTCTAAATCTGCTTTTCAATGTCTGCTTTAAATTGTCCTGGAAAGTCTGAATGCAGGGCCTACATTTATTAATATAAACTTATGTTTTCCACTCTGTGCACTGCAAAATGGAATTAAGAGCTTCTCACTTATTTCTTAGTTAACAATGATGTGCTTTTAACAGAGAAGAAAATGAGGGAGACATTTTTGAGATGTCTGTTTCCTCCCAGTAGGAGCGGGACTCCTGGCGAAAGCCTGCTATAAGCACATTGGATTTCCATCCCACTTCAGACTGTGGAGGCTGCGCAAACTGAGCTTGCCCACTCTCTGGCTTAGGTTACTATTGATAACTGTAAGAAGCCAAAACAACCTTCTTTGGAGAAAAGCATGGGCTGTGGTCTGGTATTTCTGCAGAATTGTTCTATATACAGGCTTCATTTTTTGAGCAGAGGCTTGCTTGTTTGGTTGGGGGTTTTTGTTGGTTTTTTTTGTTTTGGTTTTTTTTTTTGACACCATCATGGTTACAAGCTCTACTTCTACAGATGGTCCAAAGGCTTTAACCAAACAGCTTTAGATGTGGCCTCTAACACTTACAAATAGGTTGGGTTAAAAGCAAAGCCTTCTCCTGTTTTGCTTCTGCAAACTGGTCTTGATTAAGATGCTGAAAGCAGTGAATTAAGACCACAGCTGATTTTGCAGTTCCATCAATGCTCTCACCTAATACCACCTGTCAGTATGTTTGGCTCCATTAGTCACAGCTGTCTCAGATGAAATTGCAAGAGGCAGTATGTTTGCTCTGCTCTTTCTAAGCATTGTGTGCTTTGCTGCTAAAGAAACCCTGTGGCTGTTTTCAGGTGTTTGTGGTCAGTATAATTTCTGTGTGATTTCAACTTTGGGTTTGGGGAGGGTTAGGCATTTGCACCTGGATTTCTGGAAAGGCTTTTCTAATGATTGCCCTAGTATTTTTATTAATTTTTTGGTGGCTCAAGAAGAACACACTGATACAGTAAGGTTGAGCAAATTTCTGGTAGCAAATAGGCTGGTCTCTGAGAGCTAGTGTTCAGGAGATCCTTTAAAGATGCTAAGAGGAGAAGCGGGGACAGAATTCCAGTCTTGCTTCAAAGTGTGGCTTCCTTCTCAGAGGTGTTTCCTTCAGTGTTTCTGGCTACTGGACTTGTAAGTATGGGACTAGCAAACTTAGAGGCCTGATTCCTTTTTTTTTAAATTTTTTTTCTTATATGTCAACCTTATGAGGTGCCTCTGTCACTGCCTCAGATTCATCTGTGATGATGAATTCTGTAAGCTGTGCAATGAAGAGGAGTCAAAATGGTTATTAAATCAGTTCTTTTGCATGGGCTTAGGAAAGCATTTTCAGACATTGACCGTTTGTTTAACCCATGCTGGATGTTTGCTCAGAATGCAAGCTCTTTCTGCTGGTTCCTTCAGCTCCCATTCATCTGCCCTTCAGTCAGCAGATGCTGACCTCTGTCAGCAGAAAAGCGTTCTCTAGCTGGAACTGTTTGCCTTTTATCTTTCCTTTCTTCTGGTTCTGATGTTATGTTGATCTTCTACCAAGTCAGACCTGTAGCCTGCTAGTCATATTTACAGCTGGGGGAGAGTGATCCAATTTCCTGACCCTGTGCCTTTGATGTGGTGGGACTCCATTTATAGAAAGCCTGCCAGCTCCAGGAGAGGGATGCACTCTGGTAGCAATAGCATCTCTGAAACTGCTGCTTTTGAACAGAGCTTTTATCAAATATGTGGCCTCTGTGCTTTAGCTGTTTGCTGATGGGCCTGGTTTGGTGACAAATGCTTTCCCCTCATGTATCTTCATGAAATCCCAGCTGAAATACTCTGTACTGTCCTGTAGCTGCAGCTAATGGGCATTAGAGAAACAAGTGCTTCAGGGGTGCATTACCTCATGCTAATGGAGTCCATGAGGAATGGTGCAGGGAAAGGCTGAGTCAGGAAAGAGTGTTTCTGCACTGAAAAATAAAGTGGTGTTTGGCAGCAGGAGCCTGCTTTGGTGCTGAGGGAGCAGCAAGCCTGTATGTAAGATGGAGCAGGTGCAAAGTACCTTTTTCTGCAGGAGGTTGGTACAACAGGTCTTGCCTAGGGGGAGAAGGAGGATCCCTAGGATTTATCTCAGTATTTTATTAAATCCATTGGAACAACTGGAGTGCTGGAAACAGCCACAAGAATCTCTTTCTATGACAAG
>VZTL01085557.1:0-13235 GCA_013400535.1 Scopus umbretta
ACAGTGAGGGCCATGGGAAGCTGGGTCCCCTGGCCACCCCTGGCAGCCAAAGGAGCCCCTCTGCCAGCCATCTGCCTGGCCAGGGACCAGTGTTTGCTCCAGACAGGCTCACCCCCAAGGAATCCTCCGCCTCCCTTGTCCTGGGGCTGGTGAGTGCCCCTGTCCCTCGCTGGTCTCTCCTGTGAAGGTGAAAGAGCCACCATTGTTTACAGTCACTGGTGGAGGCAGTGTGACGTAGCAGCAGCGCTTCCAAAAACATGTAATTTGAGATACTAAAAAACTATCATCCTTGTAAAGCAATTCAATTCTCTGGAAAGCCCCTGCAGTTACGGGATCGTTTCTTCTCTACCCTTGTTAAATTATGGGAGATATTGTAACTTATCAAAAAGACAGAAACAGCACAGCCATGGTTATAATTTCTAATTCCGCCTTTAATTAACGCTGGTGATGGGTTGGCCAGCTGTGGCACTGCCAGGAGCTGCCACACAGTAAATCCCCACCTAAGACACTCATTTGAGTGACCATGGAGATTAGGGCTTTATTAATATGAATGAAGTTGCATTATGTTCAATTGAGTGTGGAAACTAATTTAATCATGCTCAATGCTTCTCCAATCAGTGCCAAAATTGATGGACAAAGCCTTGTCCTTGCCAAGTTTTCCCGTGGTCAGAGGATGAAGATGGAGGCTGTCCAAATTGCAGGCATTCCTGAGAAAAGCTAAGCCTGTTCTGGGTGCAGGGCATCAAATAGAGACTTGTGGCTCCCGCTGCCCACTTGAATGTCCCCAGGTGATGAGGGTCCATGGGATGGTCCTGCTCACAGCCTGGCCAGGGGAAAGCAGACCTGTCGCCTCTGGGTCCTTCCACGTTGGACCAGGTGGTGTGGGGCAATGCGGCTGGCAGAATGGGGCCATGGGGCCTCTCCTGGCTGCATTGGGGGGCTGTCACAGCAGGGGAGGTCACGGCAGCAGCAAGGATGAACAGCCATTAAATTATACAGAGAATGAGTTGCACTTATTAATGACTCTGGTGGCAGGGACCACTGCGTGCTACCTTTGAGGAGGAGATGAATGGGGCTGCCATGTCCCCGATCTGTGCCGGGGGAGACTCCCACCTTGGACATACCCACAGTCATAGCTGGGACCAGGAGCTTGCTGCCACCCCCTTGGCTGTGACACCATGGTGTACAGCCCTGGAAAAGGGAAAGGAAGCAGGGACTGAAACACAACACTCACACTGAGTTCTCTTCTGGAGGGTGCCATGGGGATGCTGCACCCCAAAACCCTGCATCCAATTGCAAAGCTGCTGTGGAACCAGCTGCACTCCAGCGACACCCATGTGGCTGACCTGTGCTCTGTCCCCAGCCTGGCATGTGTTTGCAGATCCTTCTGGGAGAAGGTGTCCTGCTCCTTAGGCTGACACAGGCCTCCGCATCTCATTTGGGGCTCCCGGTTGCAGGCAGTGCGATGAACCGGGACCTTTAACACCCAGCTGGGGTTGGCAGGCACAGTTAAGGCCACCCAGTGCATTAGCAGCTTACACGCAGGATCAGGGAGAGCTGTTTGGAGTGGGGCACCTTGGAGCACTTCTGTGCCCAGGGAGGAGTGCTGAGCGGGAGAGACCTCCCTCTTCCATATCTCACGTGTCTGCAGCTGGGTGGCAGATGCATATTGCCAAATAGAAAAGGCTTTCGTTAAACACAGTTTAGCTCTGTCATCAATTACATGAAGCCTTGAGAGTGAGTGAAGATTTATCAGCACCAGCAGAGCCGTATGCTTGGGAGCAGGTGCACAGTTCGGCAGCAGCTGGAGCAGGCTGGCTCTCCCATTTTTCTCGTCTTGACGTGCTGGGCCAGGCAGTGCACATCCCCACAGTCTGCTGCTTCTAGCTCTGCAGTCCTTGCAAGAACCACCCTGAGATGCCCCAGGAAACAGCCAAAACCAAAGGCTAAAACTGCCAGGGTAGGATGCTGCTGCACATCCAGCCCAGTGCACCGGGAATGTGTCCTGGCTGCCCTTTCCCTGCTGCTGACTCTGCTGCCTGGAGCAGAGATGCCGTCTCTTTCCAGAGACGGCCTGGCTGCCTGCTCTTCTTTGCTGGGCTCACGCTCACCCAGTATGAGCCTGTGAGGCTGAGCCACACAGCTGGGGACAGGGCAGACGCTACCAGCGTGGCTGGGTGAAGCGACCTGCTCATAGCATCTGCTTTCAGAGCTGCGACACACCAGCTGCCTGCACGCACGCACAGTTCTCCCAGCCACGCACATGCCCGTGCACACACACACACACACACACACACACACACGCTCTCTGATGCATGCACACTGGCTGCATTGCCCACTTGCACACCCACACGCACTAGACCATGTCCTTGCTCACCTGCATGCCCAGACCACGCGTGCTCATAGGCAGACACTCGTGAACGCAGACACACACAAACATACGCACTTGCAGACACCCATCTGCGTGCAAACACTAACACGCGTGTGTGTGAACACACACGCGTGTGCCTGCGTGCGCTTTTCACGCTGGGGCAGCCAGGAGCAGGGCTGGCAGCCAGGGCTGGGCGAGAGCAGGTCTCCATCACTCTGCGGCAGCCACTGGATGGCAGCAAGTCCCCGGTGCTGAGCCACCAGTGCCGCCAGGAGAGGAGAGCTGGGCTGGCTGGTGCCAAGCAGAAGGGCAGAGGGTTTGGGGAACTTGTGGGGAGCAGACAAGGGGACGTGCTCCCTGGAGTGCCCCGAGGGCTGGCGGATGCACCGGTGAGGAGGGGTTTCCTTATCGTACCGGGTGGCTGGAGCCAGGGTGCCCTTTATCGAGCCCGGTGAGATCTTAACATGAAGGATGACTGCTTGGGGAGCAAACAAAATGGCAGAGATGGAGGGCAGCCACGAAGCCAGGTCAGCAGGGGATGAGGCAGATCCTGCTGCAAACAGACCAGCAGTGCTGAAAGCTCCCTCAGGAGCGGTGGGCACAGCACCAGCCTGCACAAATGCAAGTGGTAAATATACCGTAGAGTAAATGATGCTTCTGTTTTGGCCCATAAAACATCCTCTTGAGCCTTTGATGCTAATTATTGTAGACTTAATGAAAGCACACTGGCTGCAGTCCCTGTGGTGGCCACTTGTATAAACATAGTGGGGAGAACAGCCCTTAAAAGTGAATATATTTCAGGAGATTCTGTAGCAAATGCCTTCTCATCATAAAGATTCACCTTGCACAGAAGTGTGCATTTGCACAGGTGTAAGCACGACACCTTCACCTAATCCCAGGCATTTCACACCTCTCTGGCGCTTTTGGACTTTGCAAGAGAAAAGCAGGTTTCAGCCCATCGGCTGCAGAAATCCAGATGAACACAGAGCTCCTCTGGAAACATTTCCAGAGGATGCAGGATGCTGCTGTTTCAGTTGCAGAGCAGGCAAAACCCAGAGGACTTTGGCCTAAGAGGTTGAAGTCTGCAAACATCTTTGCATCCAGTGCAATGTCCCAAAGATGGTTCTGGGAATTAGCTCCACAGTGAGGCACACGAGGAGAGGGGCAAGGGGAGAACAGACTACCGAGCACACACAGGCAGAGAGAGATTTAAAACCTGCAACACTGCTAACTTACCCAGACCTAGCGGGGAACAAAGGGTTTGGAGACCATGCAGGACAACCAAAGCCGAGGACTGCGAGGACTAGGAGGATCTAGGGCAGCGTGGCATGGTTGGTCCTGCTGGGAGCCAGGGCCGCTTGCTTCCATGTTTTTGAGGTCACGAAGCCAGCCCCGAGGGAGATGGTGGGATTGGAAATCCAGGAGGAAGGAGCTGTTTGAGCCACGGGATCCTAATGCGGTACAGCTTTGCAAAGAGCCTCATGCTCCCATCAGGATTTCTGATCCTGCTTAGGCTCGGGTAGATGCTTTGGTGACATTCCTCTGGGGATGCCTCTAAGCCTCAGACACAAATTAATGGGCTCTCATGAACTGAATGCAAGTCTGAGGGGATTAGAGAAAGCTGGGGAGAATGTCAGCTTTAACAGCTCGCGTGCATACCAGATGCATGAGTGGCTGAGGGAAGGCAGGCGGGTGGGAGAAGTGGCGTGGTGCAACCTGGCTACAGCTGTGCAGGAGTCACAGATCTCCACAAAATGCTGATGAAGTAACTGAGGCACTGGCAGTATCGGTGTATCAGTAGCAGTACGGGGATTAAAATTTCCGGTGCAAAATAAGCCAAGTAGCAACAGGTTGTGCTGTGAACGGGCCACTGTTTAAACAGCTGGGAATTGCTCATCAGAAAGCTGGGGCAGCGCAAACAAATAACAAGCATAAATAGTTTATGAATGTGATAAAATAAAAGTTTGTTACAAGTTTAATATAATTAAGGTAAATTAGCCATTACATAACGGTGAGACATGCACAGTTAACAACGCCCTTTGGGCCTGTCTTATGTGTGTGGCCTTTATGAGTAAGAGCTGCGGGGATCACATCTGCAGCGCGGGCGGGTGTAGGGAGGTGGGGAGCAGGGGGAGGTCACTTGCACCGCGACCTGATGGAGTTGTGTTCCTGAGCTTGTCTTGTCTCTAGCTGTCTCTCTAGCTTGTCTTCCCCAGCCTCTGGCAGCCAGGCTGGGTCTGCTGGCTCCTCGGGGAAAGGAATAGTCTTCAGCACAAAGCAAGAAAGCAAGGCAGGATGCTTTCCTGTCAAAGCCTCATTATTCAAATTCAAGCTCCTCTTCCCTCTCCAGAAAACAGTATGTCAAGGAACAGAAAGACTCCAGCATCAGTGTTCTCCTGGGAGAAATGTTAAAAGTGGAATCTTAAGCATCAAGTTTATGTAATATAGGAAAGCCTTGAGGTCGTTTGCACTTTGACTGGAGTCCCCAGGCAGACTTCAAAGGGGCCTTTCACCCCCAGCCCAAATCTCTGCACCCAGCGTGGGGTTTCATCTAAGGAGCCAAATCCCAGGCAGCAGAGAGAGCCCCTTGGAAGTCAGGGGAGCTGGGAGGCCTTGGAGGGGCAGTTTTAGTGTTAGCGGCACATCATGAAAGCTAGTGATCAACCCTTTCTGTTTGGGATTCAGTGTAACAAGCTCCCTTGCTTCTGTGCTGCTGTTTGCCAGGCTGACCAGAGTAATGCAAGGATGCTTGGCCAAGGTGCTGTACCCTCAAGGTGCTGCCAGCACCCAACTGGGCAGCCTTGGGAAGCTGGGAGAGGCCCTTTTTTGCCCCAAAGAGTTGCTTTCCTTGGGCACTGCTTCAGGAGGCATGTGAGCCAATGGTGCTCAGCATGACCAGGGAAGGACAGCCTGCCTGGTCCCTGTTTGATCCCCAGGGTAAAAATAGCCCTGGCTGCCTGCTGCAGCCTGGTTTTTACTTGACATCTTGCAGGGCTTCACTTTAAACAATGGGGGACCTCGAATCAGAACATGACACCAAAGCAAAGGAAAAACCGCAGCTGAGCTGGGCTGTGCGGCCATCCAGCAGTGCTCCTGCCTCCCAGGGGCTGCCCTTGAGAGGCTCCTCTGGAGCGTGGGCTCCAAGGACACCATGAAACAGGACTGTCTCATAGGTGGATGGTCCTCTCCACAGGATGATGACGTCTCCAGTCCCAGGTTGATACAAGGGCTGTGGATATCCTGGGGTTTGGTCTGGACCTAGCATTGCTATCACCAACAGGAGCAAGCTGAACAAGAAGGCCCCTGCCCCCAGGGACCGCCAGGCTACAGTGAAAAGTCTTTGCTTTCATGCTTCAGAGCTGCTGGATTTTAAGACCTGCCCATTCACCAGTAGAAGGAAATTCTTTAGCATTCCATTCCTTAGCACATCTGTGAGTGCTTGATGGGGCGTACTGGGGGGCAAGTGTGCCTAGCTGGGAAATTAAGATTTTTTTTCTGCAGTGTGATCCTGCTGCTGTGTGCTCCCAGCATCCCGTCCTGAATTCACCAGGGATCTAGAGGCAGGAGTGGTGGAGAAGGGCAGAAGTCAACTCTATACTCCGAAAGGGGTGTTGCTTGGATACACTGCTAAGCAACCTCGGGGCTCTTCAGGGGTGGAAATAACCTTCTTTTCATTCTCCAGTTCTTCCTCTTCGTTAGCATCAAGCTTGAGCCGTGTGCTGGGACCATGAACATTAGCCTGCTGCAGCCTGGGATGCTACTGTGGCCATGTGGAGCCCTGTCAAGGCTAAGCTGGTTGGGGCCTGCTGGCAGAGAGCAAGGAGAGGGACATGGTGTGACAGCACACGTCTCGCTGGGGTGAGGGCTGCCCTTGGCCAATGTTCATTCAGCACGGGATGTTTTGCCCATTAGTTGCCAGTGCATAACCAAGGCACAGCCAGACAGCATCAGCTGTCCCACGCAGGGGGACCTCAGATGATGCCCGATGGAGCTAACATGTCTTACGTCGAGCTGAACCCAGCCTGATCCCTCTCAACCTTGGTGATGTTGATGCGTGCTTTGGGCATACCCTGCCCTGACCTGGGACTCCTTGCCTGCTTCCCCAGATACCACATTCTCTGGTGCTGAGGCAGGGTCGACAGGGCCAGGCACAAGCATGGGGACAGACCCCAAATCCCCTCTGCCTCAGAGGAGTCCCTCCCTATTAGCAGAGTGCCACCCACCTCAGGTCTCCCTCCCGCACAGCACTGTGCCCCAGCTGTGCCCCTGCTCTGGCTGCAGATGCCCCCGCAAGGACAGGCTTAGGAAGGCAGGGGACAGTGGCACTGGGAGAGCGATACCAGCTCATCCACACTCATCACACCCAGCAGCCACCGCTGTGCACGCTGCCTGTCTGACAGCTCGGCGCAGCCAGGGACACGGTGCCAGCTTCCAGCCCTGTGCCTACACCCCGTCCTCTCCGGCTCAGCTCCAGCCATTGCTTACAGTATAACTTTCAAGCTTTTAATTAAATCTCCATGAAACACCCATTTGAGATGCTTAATTTAAAGTGAGAGCTAATTAATTTTATGGGCCTTTGCCGCGTCTGTTTTATTTCTGAATTGATGCCTGGGATGTGATGGTAGGGAGAGCAGTGAGCAAGGCAGCCACCGACTCTTGGAAACTGTCTAGACAGTCACTGCTTGTAGATGCGGCTGGTAGCCATGTGCGAGGTTGGTAGCTCGCTTAACTTCCTCACCAGGCTCGCTGTCACTCTTCTAGTGAGACGCCCAGTTGAGCAGGGGTGGGGGGAAAAGAGAAAGATGCTGGGTTGGGCCCCTGTCCTGGCTGGGTTGTGCCCTGGTCCTGAAGCTGAACCCAAGTCCAAGCAGCACATGCCAGGAACAAGTTCTGCTCCATAGTGGTGTCCCTGTTTCTCAGGGACCAGCTCAGCATGACATTGCCTCATCATGAGTTTGCCCCCCTTGCAAGGACCTTTTTCCCCCACTTCAGAGCAGAATTAAGGCCAAAGCTTTCCTTTCCAGTGCTGGCCTCCATGAGACACCCAGATCCACGGCAAAGACGCCCATGGCCAGGGAAGCTTGGTGGAGCATTTTCAGCAGCATCTGCTCAGTGTGGGGATGCTCAGACAGGTCTGCCCTGGCCTTCCCATCCCTGGGGTGTTGCTAATGCTTGCCCCAGCCCAGAGAGCACTAGCATGGGAGCCAGCATCCACGCGCTCCCACAGACTGCTGAGCCTGGTGATGTGTAGCTGCCATGGGAGGGCAGTGGCCCATGGCGCAGCCCCTGGGCACTTGCTGCGGGGATGCTGGCAACCCGCATGCATGGGACATGGAGAGTCTGTCTCTCCCATGTGCCAGATCTGATGGGAAAGGGTTACAGGTGGTTCTGGTGAAGGTCTGCAGGTGCCGGCGTCCAGCTGAGCCTCTCGGCACTGTGACCCTATCCCTGCAGAGTACTGTGCTGATGTTGCCTCCACCAGAGGAACCCAAGACGGGCTTGTTTTCAATGGCCTGGCAGACCTGCAGGCTCCCGCTTTACTGCTGACTGCAAAAGGGCCTGGTACGAAACTGTGATTGAAAACATGAATCATCTCTCTAATTAAACAGAGTTTCTCTGTGCCAGGAAATCGCTCTCTTTGTCAGGATCTTTGTTTTTAAAGGGGCATAAATCTCGCAGAAGGCTAAAGATTGGCTCCTGGACCCTTTATCACAGAGGGCAATGATTTATCCTGTGCACTCTGGCACCAGGGAGGGAATAAAATTAATAATACATATTTATTTATAAGCCACAGTAAGCCTGAAAGCATCTAAACACCCACAAGAACAGCATTATCATTCTGTAAACTGAGCTTGTTTTGGCTCTGATAAAATCTTGCCTAGGCCAGCCTTGTCCAGGAGGAGGTAGGGGACCAGGCCACTTTGGGAGCTGGCTGGCAGCAAATAGACTCTTTCAGTGGGGAGGATGCGCTCCCCCACCATGCCATCTGGGTGGGATGGACAAGGAGCAAACACAGAGGCCACAGAGGACCGATTTGTGCTTCAGGCCTTGTACAGCAAAACATCAATAGATGCAATGCACCACTCTGTAGTGCACTGGTTCCTGCTGGGACCAGTTTGGGCACGGGGTAAGTTAATGCTCGTATCCTTTCTGAAGCACCAGGCACTGGGCACAGCCTGAATCGAGGCGGGTTAGGGGTCCTCTGGATAGCACAGGCTTCATGAGTGGGATGCAGGAACCCAGAGTCCCCATCCTGACCAGATCTTCATTTGCTGTGGCCATCAGTCATCTCTCTTCTTCCCATGTCTCTGTATAACAAGGGAGGGAGGGCTGGGACTTGTGCTGTCCTCATCAGGGGGTTGTGGTGGAAACGCACTGCTTGCAAAGAGCCTGAGCACTTGTGTATCATGGTAAAGCCATGCAAATGCCACTTGCAAATTTCTTTACAGAGTACTGGGAGAGATGGAGGATCATGTTGGATTGTTAATGTCACCACGGCTATGGCACTGTTGCTGTTCCTTGTCACATCAGCAACATGACTTTCCTCCAGGTAAAGCCACCCAGGGTGTGCTCCTCCTGCCCCTGTGGGTGGGAATCGAGGTCCTGCAGTCCTGCCCCAGAACCAAGGCTTTGCCTTGCTCAGGGCCCAGGCTGCCCTGCCCAGATCCTGGAAGCAACCCCATTTGTGATATTTGTGCCATTTACTCATAAAGCCTTGCTGGCATTTACAGAGGGTTCCTGGAAAGTTACCTTGCATCTACCGACCCCTGGGTCAACATTGACAGAGCCTGCAAGAAAGGAGTGAGAAGTCACTGGCAAATAGTGTAATGTATTCACCCAGAAAGATATTCTGAGCTGCCTTTAGCACCTGAGCAGTGCAAGGAAGAAATGTGGAGCGGATCAGAGCAGTGGATACTGCAGCTGGAGCCAGATGATAATGTTCCTACAATGGGGAGGAAGAAAACCCAGCCCTGAACCTCCTGCCCCTCAGCCTCTTCTCAGAGCAGGTTTATTTGCATTCATGTCTTCAAGATAGGTCAGCAGAGCAGTGCCTCAGCCATGCACTCAGCAATCACATTTGCAAAAGAGATGCAGTAACACCAGCAAAGATCATTAAGGATGGTTTGTTCCCCTGCCTTGGGATGCTGGATGAAGCTGCTTACAGCCCAGGCTGCAGAGAAGGTTTCTCCTGCTGCACAGCTGTTGTGGGACACGTCCTCCAGCTCAGCTTTTCCACCTGTAGATGTGGCCCTAGGACCCCATCCGGGTTTTCAGAGGGTAGCAAAGTAGGGATCTCACTGCCTTACAACCTGACTGTATCAGCCTGTTCCTGGACAAAGGAGGGCTGTGGAGTCCACCAGGATGCTGGTGGTCCATCTCCATGCACTGCTGTGACTGTGTCCATTGTTGCTTGAAGGCTGTGGAGTGACCAAACTACTTTCGGCTCCATACAAGGCTCGGGGCTCAGTGAAGAAGCTCCAGAGAGGGTTGGCTAAGATGTTATGTCCCCAGCTACCTGTTTCTCCTGCAGCAAACCAGGCTGTGATCTCTTCCCCACAGCCTGGTATCCCAGCACAGCCCCAGTGAGCTGGGCTGGACAGTACCTTTCGCTGGCTGCAGGCCACAAGCACTGGGAGCGATGCACAGTGGGGGTTGTCATCTCCAAAATGCCATTGAATTGGCTGCCAGAAGTTTCCACTACAGTCTGCCTGGTACCCCTGAGCCACTTCAGTCCTGCTAGTGTTTGCAGGGAGAGCTAGGAACTGCCACCCAATCCTTCCTTGGGGCCTGGGGTACCTCTCCATCTGTATCCCAAGGGCACCCCGCTCTTGTCACTGCCCTGGGGACGACTGGGCACTTTTGAGGCTAATACTGGGGTATTAGTCACCAGCCAGAACTGGGAACAGGGTGGGATTTGCACCCACATACACATACACAAACACACACATGAGTTATTTGTGTTGTGACCTACCATGCCCAGTGCCAGGGGACAAAAACGCGCTGCCAGGCACAGAGACGAATGCGTCCAACTGCAGAGCGTGGCTCCCCCGGGGGCTCTGCGAACCAGCCTGGCCATTCCCAACACGCAGGTTTGTAACGAGTGTCTTTTACCCAGTGGCAGCAAACATCGATGGGGTAATTAGAACTAACACATGAACTGCAGCAGAAGACTGGTACCCTCCACTGCTGTGTCTGGGAGCTGTGATATATGTGGAAGTCTTTCTTCCCACAGTACCAGGAAGGTCTCCTGTGTAGACGCTGATATAAAACCTACCAGCTCCCTGGGTGATTTTAAGCAAGTGACAGGAAGGAAAAAACTTTATTGCCTTAAAAAACCGCCAACCCTCTACGCTTCTGATGCAGACCACACGGGCATCTGCAGAGAACAAGCTATGGACTGAAAATCTGCTCCGGAGAAGACAGCAGCAATCAGGAGCCATTGCATGCTCATGCAGGGAGCTCCCAGCAAAGCATTTCAAAACACCTTGCTCCCTTTCAGCCAAACTTCCTTCAAACTTCAATCCACCGCCAATGCTGCCGAGCTGACAAATTGCAAGCCTGCCGGATATTTTCTCCTACTTTAAACAAGGGGTTTTCAAAGAAGATGGTTTTCAAAACCCACTTAAAAAGTGAAGAATAACAGACAGGGATATCACTGACAGTACAAAAACGCTGGGGGAGGGAGAGAATGTTGCTGGGAAGGTATTTTAGGCGAGCAAATGCTCTGGATTGCTCTGACCGCGTTTTCAAGGTAGCTCCTGCTTATCTGGGGGGATGATCTGGGTCAGCTCTTTCAGCCCTGAATGTCTAGGTTTCTGCCCAGACTCCACAAACAAACTGGGGGAGTTACTAGAGAGAGTTTTAACAAACAGTTCTGATGGTTTTCACAAATGTTTGGTGTCTGGGATACCCAGCATAGCCAGTACATCAGACCATGCCCTGGCCAGATCAGAGATTCAAGCAACATGACCCACATTTTTTGTTGGCCACTATTAATAAAACAGCCAAAGAGACAGCTCTAAGTGTTATATTCACACTGGAGTCACTTGCATCTCTCTGACTTGGGGCTGTGATGGACAGGGAGGTCCGGAGCTGTGTACATGACACCCCAGTGTGCCGGTGACGGCTGCGAGGGCTCTGCGGGGACATACCTGGCCAGGGATGAGTGCTGTGCATGGCCTGGGGGAGAAGTGGGTGGCAGAACCGGCCAGGCTGGGCTCTGTGGTCCCAGGGAGCTGGCAGTGTGTTCTGGGGGCCTCTGCAGCCCTGTGCCTGCTTTCCCCACCTCTCCCTGCCACCCCGTCCCATCTCTGCTCTGATTCTGTCAGTCTCGGTGCTGTTTGAAGCTGGCTTTTCCAGGGTAGGCTGTCAGACGAGATGTGGTTTGAAGCAGAAGCTCCTGACACACTGTTAGTACGCAGAGATGAGAGGAAGTTTGCAGGAGCCCTGGGAGCTGCAGAGTGATGCTGCGAGGAGCAGCTTTCGAGCAGGCAGCAGGGGCGGGAGCACTCGGGAGCAAGGAGAGGGCTCCATGTGGGCGCTCCAGCCCATCCATCCCCCTCGGGCACCCCGGAGCAGGAGCCAAGCGCTGGGAGTGCAGAAAGGCTGGGCTGAGACACGTGGAGAAGCCACGGCATCCAGCAAATCTCCAACTCCGCAGGGCCCAGGCAGAGCCATGCTGCTGGGGTGGGAGCCCTCGCTCTGCACCCTGCCATACCCCCACCTTAGGGGGCTGGTGGCAGGTGAGGGGGGCAGCTTTGCCGTAAAATCTGCCCCACTTGGAGGCAAAGTTTTTGCACCCTGCAGCGCTAAGAATTTTTGCTGCCATATTTACGTGCTCCCGTCATGCACCATGGCCTCCCCCGGACCAGGAAGGGTGGCTCACAATTGTCATCGTGCTCCCTCTTGCAAAACTGTGGATCTGGGAAAAGTGGGTCAGTGAAAGGGTATGTATGTGCTGGTACCTCTCTTCCTGGGCTGCAGCCCACAGCAGCCAGCAAGGCCAGCATCCTCTGGCAGCCAGAGCCGGCTTGTGACTCCTTGCGGGGTGGAGGAATATAAGAAGTACTGCAAGTTTCAGATTAATTGCAAGTTCAATGACTGTGTACATGAATATTTAATTAGCCACATCTTCCATGAATATGCATGATATGCAAATGTAAGAGGGAGAAAGCAGTGAGACGGGGCGTAGGAAGAAACACAGGGGGAGGGCAGAGAGTGGGAGGCAGAGCTGGAACCAGCAGCCCCTACTCCTTGGGGATCCACTTGGCCCTGCAGACTGGCACACGGGGACCATGAATGAAAGGAGCTACGAGACTGCAGGAGATAACCTGGAGCTGGCAGCGTGCGCATTTGGGGTCATGTGGGTGCATGTTGGTGAGACCTGCAGGCACATGTCTACGATGTGCAAGCGTGCTTGCGCTGTGCAAGACAGGCTGGTTCCTCGTGGCAAGGAGAAGCAAGGAAACATTTAGCGCTTTCCTCTTGTCCCAGAATATATCTGCAAAACTCCTCGTTGTGACTACGGAGGTGTCTGCACCAGCACAGGTTTGGTTCAAAAGCTTCAGAGCTGTGAAAGGTGCTGGAGCTGGGGGTGACAGACCACCAGCCCGGGACAGTGGGGCTCTGTGCATCCCCTGCCCCAGCACTGTATGCCGCCTCCAGCAAAAGAGGGCTGTGTCAGGGGCAGATGTGGAGTGAGAGCTCGCAGGGAGAGTCTTATCTCTAATTATTGTTGGGATTGTTATCATGATTAGCGTTAGTGGGGCCTGGCTGCCAGAAGCAGTTACTGGGGTGTTATATATCTGTCAGCATAGCTCTTTTTATGACTTGTAATTACAGCATGAAATAGCTTTTTTTTTTT
>VZTL01085587.1:0-18556 GCA_013400535.1 Scopus umbretta
TACAATGCATGGAGAGAGGTCAGATTACCTCCTTGGAAGAACCAAAGGGTTTTTGATAGGCTGATTTACTCTGCTTGGGGACCTAATGATATCTGTGTAAGCGTCTTGTTTAGAAAACACTAATAAACCCATGTCTGTGCTGGCTGAAGTTGAAAAACACCCCTGATTACATTGACACTTAGCAGGTTACCCCAGTATAAACCAGCAGGGAATGTGACTCAAATTCACATTTCAAGGTGATTTCTATTTGACATTTCTAGTGTGCCAGGTAATATTTCAAGTCCAACTATTTTAATCAGGTCTTTCATAAGAACTGTCAATACATTATGTCACCCTAGACACGTTTTATATTAAAGAGCAATATGCTTTTCTTATTTTAATGCAGCATGTAGGCACTCTTCTCCTACACTCATGAGTAACTCCTGTTACATTCAATAGGAGTTACTTATCTTCTGGAAGTGGAAAACAGGATCCTCTCTACCTGTTTCAGCCCTCACAACCAAGTTCAGAGTTACTACTGGTAGTAAAGGTCAATAAGGACTGTCAGAGGGCACAAAGGACTCGTATTTTCCTAGCTGGGAATATAGAAATTACTACAAATGTAGAATTCATTAGTGCCACCTATTTGTGAGACTATAAAATTACAGATAAACCCTGCCAAACTGCATCAAGTTAATAAGAAAATATATTATGTCTACCTCTGCCTCCTCAGGTGAAATAGAGCGAGACACAGGACAGATCTCAAAGACTCGATGGAATTTCCTTCAGTTCTGTATTTATACAGTTGCAATGCATGAATATATTAAAAATACAGCACATGTACTTACATATACAATATATACACAAATGCAAGTGGAAGTCTTCCATATTTATGTAATTTAAATAACACATTTATATAAGTATGTAACATTTCCACTAACAGCTCTAGATGTATTTCTTAATTTGCAGAAACCCTGGTGCAAGAAAGCCAGAGGCAGGACAAGGCACTGAAGTTGTGGAGATGTATTGGTATAGAAAAAGTAAGGATTTTCAGAGAAAGTTACATACTAAAGAAGGACTTGGAAAAGTGTTTTTGAAAATAGAACTTGTTTTCCTCTTCTTTACCAGTTCTCCAATACTGTATTAGATGAAGAAGGATTAGGCAAAATGTCACAGGTAAAACAAAAATCCAAGAAAAATCTTTGGAATACTATTAATGGCCTTGCCTCACCCCACTATTGAAGCAGTGGATATTGCTGTTAATGTTGGGTATTTGCTGGTTTACTGGTTCAAGTTAAACTGTCTGAAGAGGTTTATAGTTAAGTTATCTTCATTTCATTCTGGAAGTAGATACTATATTCTTTAGATCTCTACAGAGAGATAGATCTTTGAATGACAGGAGAGAGGCTTATCATAAATACATGGTAAATTCATGTTGACATATGGCTTTAGACTTCAGAGGGACATCTGTAGCCTGAGGTCTAAGAGCTAGAAGTATACTTGTTATATAACTATTTGTACCTATGAAAATGTTCTAAATATGTGTGCCTGACTGTAAACAGACACAGATTTTCAGAAAATGCATAAATGAAGGATTGTCAAAATATTGTCAATTATCAGTAAATTCCTTTGCTGTCATTGCTGACAGTTTAATTTGAATACATGTACAGGCATGTGTTATAGAAGTCACTCCTCTGGCTGACAATATGCATGTGGCGGCACAAGCAATGAATAAATAAATAACTATGTAAAAAAGGATGATTCTTTTGGGGAAAAAAAGCAACAAAAAAGAAAAAAAGAGTTAACTGTAATTTCAAGCATCTTTCCTTTCAGTCGAATGATTCCTATAATACACAACTTGAACAGAGCAGTGCAGATTTTGAGTTCATATAGAGAATTGAAATAATAGAGAATTCACATGTTGTTTCCAAAACAATGAAAATAGCATGTACAGGGAAACTGAAACACATAATTTAAAAAAGAATTTTGAGAGTTTTGAAAGTCTCTTCTGTCAGAAGTTCTCCTAACTTTGCCATAATCATGACATCAGACTGTTACTAAAAAAAAATCAACAGTATTTAAAAAGTATTTGAAATTCAGACATGTAAACAAAGCAAAATTAACTTCCAGTATTTGAGCTATTCTAATTTGTTTTGATTTTTCTAACATAAATATTGTGCTTACTATAAACTTGAATAAACAAACCTTAGTAAAACAATTAAAAATTGCATTTGCTTCTTTTGTTCACTTATACGTAAATGCATTGAGTGTCTCAAACGTGTTTTTATTCAGTCATTTTGCTGACTTTACAAATATATTTGACTCAGTGGCTTATTATTTCAACTATAAGTCATATCCTTTAGTTTAGTTGGCTGCAATCATGTTATTTTAGATCTGTGACTGGCTGAACATGATATCTGATCTAAGGTTCACAATCCTGACTGAAAAACAGGGTAAGGTTTTTTTAATGGAGCCTATGAACTTCTAAAACTAATTTTCTTTTTGAATAACCTTGTAACTAAGTTTAGTCAGATGACTGTCCAAGGAAAACAAACAGAAAATGGTGGTAAATAAACCAGAACATATTAAGTTTAAAAATCTTACGATGATCCAAAAACTATTCCTCAAACTTAATATTCATCAGTTCAACATACAATGAGAAAGTAAACATTGATGGTCCCATGGGGCTGTGTAGAAGTAGAATGTTGCAGGTGGTTCTATATGCTAGCAATACTGCTAAAGCATTTGATGGGAGAAATCTAAATCACAGCAGTATATCCTAAACCTTATCTAGGATATTTCTTACTGGAGTTGAAAAGTGAAAGTCAGAAGTTAGGGGAAAAAAATATTCAGTTTTTCTTATGTGTACTTGATGTTCAATGATATAATCAAAATATGATTTTATTTCATAAGACCCCTGACTCATTTAATGTGTAAGTTTGATGATGCTTATTTAGGAACAGCTGTTCAAGATTTTCTTTGTTTCAATTGTTATCTATGTGGTTCCATGTTTTATTATTACATACTAATCAAGCCCTTTTTTGAAAACAAGATGCATACTCATGGCTTTAAAATACTTTTCTAGTTTTCAAGGTTGTTTACTGCCTCCAAATCTCATCAGAAATCCTTTGAAATAATCATGTCCACCATCTTTAAATGCCATTTAAATAACAGCTAATTATTCATATATTTTTTGATATGTATTTGGATAGTTAATTTATGTGTCTTAGCATGAATTCAACCTAATGAGGTGAGGAGGAATGCTAGATTTTTTGTTATTCTGTTTTCTTTGCTTTAGTTGATTGGCTATGTGAGAGAAAAAATTGTTGACAGGGTTTTTTTTTCAGAAAATGTAGGATTTTATCTTTTTTCTCGTAGAAGTTAATCACCATAAAGATGCTGAAAAGCTATTGTCCTTAAGACAACACTTTAAAGAATACGTTGATGTCTCTGAAAAAAATAGTTAACACATCAAGAGATGGATTGTAGCATTACATTTAATGATCAAACACATAGCTATTCTCAGCTGTAAAGAAATAATAACAATGGGGTGACCTGCAGCAGCTATATTAGTTAAGAATCCAATGCCTGGCACGGCACAAGAATTTGTCTCTTCCAGAGCAGGAGCAAGGCTGCTTAGGTATAAGATCCTTTTGAACTCTTTCATAACTATTTCCCTACTTAAAATCTCTTTCACTCCTACAGTGTGTACCTATTAGAACTTCCAAAGATCATTAGAATCAGCTCACTACATTTTATTAGTATTATTGGCATTGGCACACTAATGAATACAGAGCCTGAAAATAAGTGAAATCAAGCAATAGGTGAATGTGGTGTTGTTCCACCATGTGCTGTGATTAAGTGAAATACCTCAACCTTGAATCACCTCTGAACACCAAAATGTGCAGTGTGGCTGTGATAATTCACTGGGGTCATACCTCCATCTGAATTAGTCCTGATCCATCACTGAAACTGGAATAATCATTAGAGATGCTGATTTTCCAATGAGTTGTGTGTGTCAAGCATTTACAGGTGCATTTTTTGTAAATAAATGAAATGCTGCATAATCGTGATGTTCCAATGATGTTCCTACATCTGATGTAGATTCAGAAAACTATTAAATTTTCATTTTTGAAACTTGAGATGCACTGACATCATCTTTATATTTCTTTATTCACTTGCTTACTTATGCACATTTACATAGAGCTGCAGTCTGTCAACCATACAGTTTTCCTTGCAGCTCTTTTTGAAACTGGCAGTCGTTTAATCAAAACTTTTTGTACTTTTGAGAAGCCGCTCAGCTTCAGACCAGAACGCAGTCAGCCTTCTTAGTTTCTTTCTAAGTTGATTGAAAAGTTGTTAGAGTTCCAGTCTGCTCTGGGAACCTCTGAGAACAAAAATGCCATATAACTGTCAGTTATTCTTTTTGTCAAATTAATTGATACAGTATTTGTCTTGTATTTAAAATTCAGGGGCTTTTTTATTACTTGACCCTAGGAAGCAAGGCATCGCATGGACCAAAAGCAATATAATAAAATCAATTGTATGTATTATTTTAAGACTCAGAAGTGCTATAATCAAATCATAGATATAAGGACAAAATTACAAAAGGGGTCATTATACTCTTAGACCTTCTGTTACATCTGCTACAGAGCAGTTCAAGACTTGTTGAAACAAACTAAATACACAATTCCTTTGTAAGTGTAAAGCTCTTCTGGAGCCTAACCCACAATTCTTTCCAGAACTGGTATGTTTTGCAGAAAGCAGAAATCCTCTGCAAAGAAAAAATATCGTTGTCCCATATTGCTTGTCTTTTTAGCTGTATGTTTTACTAAGTGTATAGTCAAGGTTTCAAACGGAATACTAAGAAACCTAAGGTACAGGAGAATGGTACCACAGTGCCTGTGAACTCCATGATGTATCTTTTGCATGAATACACCACTATAATCTTTAACTTCAGGCAAGTCTGTAGGAAGGTGATAGCAGTACATATATTGTTGTTTTGTAAGCAGATTTTTGTGATTCATTCCAGTCTGGTATGTTCTGCCAAGCCTTTTCTCAATAAATAGTTGGTCACTACAGAAGCTCTTCAGGTGACACATAATATAAAAATTGACCTATCAGTCTCTTAACTGCTAGACATTCACGAATAAATCACCCACTCCTGTAAACTTCAAAGAAAGCAGCTGTCTAATCTGTGATATAATCTGCTGTCAGTCTTACAGAAAAATCTTTGCAATGTCACACACTAAAGTGAAAACTTCAAAGAAATGCTGGTTGCCAAGAACTGCAAAAGAGGGTTTTTTTCTTTCTATGCCTTGAAGAGTAGTTTTAGAAATAAAAGCCAAGGGGGTTTTTGCTTTGGATACAGTCAGGATTTTGGTTTCTGAACACAAAGTTTCGGCATTCAGCTGTAGGAATAGTGTATATGTAAAGAAACCAGTGCCCAACTGTGGGAGAGGTCTGCTAAATTTTTCTCAGAGGGGACCAGATAAAGAGTAGGACATAAAGTGACAGTTTGGCACCAAAGAAATCTGGAGCACTGGAAAGAAGGACACTGGAACAAACTCAGCAGAAGGGTTTTGGTGCTAGAAAGGGTTAGTTAGAGCAGTTGCATCCTGGTTTGCTCAACTGTAGAGCTTTAAGATGACCTTGATCAGTTAAAAAAAAAAAAAAAAGACAAACTCAAAAAAAATATGTAGGCACTGGAGGCACAGTGCTTATCTAGAAATGCTGAGGATGGTCACAATTTTTAAAAGTCCCATGCAGATTTGCTACAAAGATTTCTCTCGGCTGCTAGTTGCTTACAGGCAAAGTTTTTCACATGATCTGTGCTACAGGTTTTCTTCAGTCATGGTACAGTAGAAGTCAAAAAATGTTCGATTTTTATATTTGTTAGCGGTACAAGTAATCTGAGGAATTCAGCTAGATTTAAAAGACATTAAATGGCAACTACAAAATCTGCCTGATTCTGTTAGGAACCCTTTTTTCCAATTTGGAGATTAAATGACAAACACTAACCAAAAGGTCATCTCTTGGTTTATAGTAACCATGAAAGAAAACATACTAGATTGAAGTGTAGTACATTTTTTGCTGCTATTTGATATTTGAAATGGATGATCCTTTGTGCCAATCATGAACTCATGTAGGCTGTAATCAAGAGGATTGTATCATAGAGTACTTGAAGAGTCTGAAATACATAAAGAAAATGTAGAGTAGTTGGGTATAAAGTTTCTATTGTGCATAGGAACAAACATGATTTGAATTGCTGCTTGAGCAAGACTCTGAGAGAGCATGTAGCAGCAGCAAAAGCACATCTAAATGATTAAAAGGTAAGTCTTTATTCAGTGAGAGGTTTGCACAGTCGAGAATTGCCAAGTCAGTCTCTTCAAGACATTGAGCTTAATCATAAGCTGCTTTTGGCCTACATATAGGTGAATGTAGAGCATTTTTAGAATGAAGTACAGTAAGGAATATATCTGTAATAAGCATGGGAAAATCTGATATTCAGTTCAAGTAAATTGAAGACACTAGTTTGCATCTATTAGTATCAGTTGAAGCTGAGACCTGAGACACAGAATAATGCCCCGAGTGAAATGCTGTACAGAACAATCATGTTTTACAGTCATGTTCAGTGAAATGGTCAGGGAAGTTCATCCCTAAATTTGAGTTCAGATTTTACCAGTGATGTCTCTCTTTCACTCTCAATAAAAATCAGAGGCCACTGTTTTTTTCAGGATGAGAGAAGCGCCATTTCCTTTCTACCTCAGGTTGGAATGATCCTCTTCAAACTGACTACAAAAGAAGATAATTGTTTCCATGACTTATAATAGGTAATTGTGAAAATATCTGAAAATATGTTCATGATTTTGCTACGTGTTACTAGTGCAGAAGAAAAGCTATTTAGGAAGAAGAAAACAAATAAAACCGTTATACACTGAATTACATTTTGTGACTCCATGCTAAAATACCTGTGATGTTAACTAGATAAAAAATCTCTATTATTCCATAATGGCATTTACATTAACACTCAGCTTGCTTCTGTAGCATGACTTCACATTTTGATCCCTTACTTATTGTGATACAGAATGAAAAATTGTGTTAATGAAAAAAAAATGCACACAGCTTTTTATCACTGAAACTTACCAAAACATTATTTGAATTTGTGACCTCTTTTCCATCATGTTGGAAGCCAATAGTGCATCTCCGTCTACAGAGCAAATAGTTTTGGAGCCTTGTCTCTGCCATTTGGAAATCTTCTATAAATGGTTTTAGAATTTGGAGCTAATTGTGAACTTCTTGGAAATACTCTTTAGAAAGTTGATGATATTTATGCTAAAAAGTTGAAGATTTTCATTACATTCAAAAGGTATTTCCGGAAAGCAGTAAAATTTCAGAAATAAAGAAAAGCATGAAATATATGATCCCTTTTAATAACGCTGACCAAATCTGCACAAAGCTAGATATTGTCAGAGCGTGAAAAATAATGTGGAGGACTTAATAGTTATTCATCTTTTTTTTAAACATATAAATATGAAGATCAGTACTTAAAGCAACATAGTATTTATTTCTCACTGATTAAGTCTTCAGACCCATAGAAGTTTGGAGCTAACAAATCTCTTTTTTAAAAAAATACACGCTGTTTTTGTGTAGATAATGGAATAAGTATTTGAAATGCAAACAGATTTACTCTGAAGATCATCATGCATTTGCAATATGAAAATAGTGAGTACAGAGGACTGTGTATTTGAGGAGTGTAATTGCAGTCGGAAGTCTGCATGGCTCTCATTGGCATTCCTGTCTACATCTACATCTTCGGTGCACCCTTTGAATATCGTGTATATGCAGGCTGACATCAGCAGGCTGCCCATTCCTCTCTGAGTGTCTTCAAGGCATCTTTAATCTTTGACCTCAGGGACAGACAGTTGGTCAAGACAGGCTCTTGGCTGAATTTTTATTTTATGAAACAGAGTAAAATATGTCAGGGTGCAGCACAGGCCAGTAGCTCCCTGGGACCAGGAGAAGCAGGGGCTCCCCAAGGATATCAGGGCAGGTTCTGGTAGCCATGACCCATCCCACTGCCCTAACCAGTTCCACAGCAGCCAGGGGGCAGCTGGGGGCAGCCCCTGCACTGGGCATCAGGCACCTCCCTGGGGATGGGTATAGACTGATGCCAGGCAGGATGTCAGCCCTGGGGTTGGGCCTGCCTCACTGGTAGATAATATGCTATCACACCATCAGAGATATCTAGCAAATGTCTTTAGATGTGAAACAAGCAGAGCCAAGAGCTGACAGCCCATCTTGAGTATTCTTTTTCAGAGTGGTATAGACATAGCCGTGTTGCTCACTGGTGCTGCTAAAAACTAGCTGTGCCCTTGATGGCATTAGTCATTCAATGTCTTTCTGTCAAATTACATTGGTTTGAGGGAAGTGAATGATTATGTGGGCAAAGAGAAGAGAGAGAATTGAGGATATTTTAAAGCTGTGCATAAAAGAATTGGAAAAAAATGTCTCTAAAACTGCTGAACTGAAACTTCTAGGTTAAAAACAAAATGTGTCATGGTGGTGTCTTCTCTCCTAAAGAGTGCATTTCCCATGACTGTCACGTCAACAGTGCACAGGAAACTGCTGGAGGCTTCCTGTCTTCACATTTGTAACCTGGAAAAAAATGTCAGGGGGTAACTTACACAAATTTGAAACCTATGAAATCAAAATGCTAGTGCATGGACTGTTTCCTTGGATGCTGGTCAGAATCAACTTAGAAGAGACATAAATGGACATCATCAAAGTTTTGGGCTGACAGCAGATTCTATGGAATTAAAGTATTTTTTGTAAATTGCTGGTTAAATGCAATGACCATTACCATGATTATATACATGAAGTTTTCTCTTCCAGAAGATTTTTGGTTCTCTTTGAGAGCTTGAGCATCACTGTTGGCTAACAGTAATTTAAACTAGAATGAAGGCTATTACTTTTTTAATACAAAACTATGTGAATTTTTCATTAGTGTTTTCATGTCAAGTGACACAAATCACAGAGTTTGGGGATTCTTAGGCAGAGGCCCTGAGTTTAGTTCTGTTCTCTGAAAGAAAAGAAACTAAAACCATAAGAGTGATAGGAGTCTCTAGGTAAGGAATACTGAAATTCATTTCAGTGGGTTAGCTTAGCCTGTATTTCACAGGTATGGATTAATAGCAAAACAATTAATATTGGAGGAACACTTCCTCTTCTTTCCCTCAAAAAACAAGTGAAGCATATTTACCAAAGTCAACAGCTGAAATCATCATACATAAATAAGTTTATTGCCAAAGGCAAAACTTACACTAATAAAACTGCCCGGCAGAAATTAAACTGTTTTTTTTTTCCTCCCATCATAGTTATAATCTTTAGTCACACTGCTATTCTTAGCTTGCTTCCTGTGACCTAGAGCTTGTACACTCGATTTAAAACTGGTAATCAGTCTTTAGTTTTAATCATTATTCTATTCTGAAGAAAATCTGTATTAAAAATAAAAAACATGTCATGAAACATTTGTAAAATAGCACTTTCAGTTTTACTTCCCATATATTTTCTGGACTTTTCTCTGTTGCTCCATTCTTGTTTTTTTCCCAGAACACTTCTCACAAACAGAAATAAAAAATTTTCTTTCTGATCTGATTGTTAAGTACTTTCCAGATTTATTATCAAAATATGCTAAAAGTCTCACCCTTTCCTCTCCCAAGGGAGCAAAAGAATTGTTAAATCTCATAATAGAGTTGGGATTATAGGTCCTCTGATGCCTTTTTTCTTCACCCAAACCATCATTTTTTTAGTCTGTTTAGTATAATTACCTATCATGGTTAACCTTACCATGAAATAAAATTTAAAAGTATTGTTCAAATATATTTATAAACAGTTGTCCAATTGCAAAACACTCTTTCAAGTAAGATATCACAAAGGGCTTTAACCTTCAATAGCATTTATATTTAACAACATAAGTGAAAGAGGATGACAATAAAACTTCAAAATAGCAAAGATGATACATTTCCAGTCATGCTGTCACAGTGAGCTCTACAAACAGCATACTACCCAAGGAACTGCTTTTTCATTTACTGAAGTTCAAGCATGGCCTCATCTCAAATAATATCTAATTCTACTGGTACTTCATATCCACCAAATGCCATTAAAGTGCCATGACAAATATATGGGATATTGTGGTAAATTGGTCTTTTGACACAAGAGAGTTAAACTGTTGTTCACTTTTTGTCCTTTTTGTCTCAGAATGCCCGTCCAAATCTAAAAGACTAGGATGTTAATATGGTTACTCATCTGATATGACGCTGTATCAAAAAGACTGTGTATACAACAGAAGGCTAAATGTCATATAATTAATTCAGGTCAAGACTATAAGTAAAAACTGTCCTCTATCTTACCACTAGTTGATGCTGTGGTTTAGTTGAAACTATACTTCACCTGATTTCACCAAAATTTTGAATGGGCTTAATTTCACATAGGCATCTCAAGGTATTGTTGTCTAAGGCCAGCACAGGTTGTTGCTATAGTTTTAGTGTATGCAGAGAAATAGGTACTTTCAGATACCAATTCAAGTTCCCTTAAGATAGCGGTGTAGAATAATTGAATTGACTCCCATAGGTGCTTTGATCTGCCCATTGCTACTAAAGAAGCCATAGCATACACCCTGAAATTACATGTCCAATTTATAGATGTCTGAAATTACATGAGATGAAAACCACCTTTAAAACCAGCAAGAAACATGAGAACATTCCTAAATAATGTTGTGATTGTTATATATCTTTTTTTTAAAAAGCAGTTAGTGCCATGCAAACTCTTCAATGCGCTTCAGCTTCCACTTTTAACCTGTCTTTTGTTGGGCTGAACTTCAACCCATCTGTTTCTTGTCCATAAATTGATCTCCTTACAGCATTTTATTATCTCTGTAGTCCTCAAGTGGCCATAATTGACAAAATAATTACTCTGAATCTTGTATTACTGTCTTAAGTATTGAGTGTGAACACAATGGAAGAGCCTGATTGTTAATATAAATTGGTCAGAATATCCACAGAATTGGGTGCAGGATCCTACTTAACACTAAAGGCAATTTCATATAAAAATATATATATTTTTCGCCTAATGGCTTTATTATTCTGTGCTTTTCTTCAAAATAAATAAAATACACATATAAAATATGATGCTTCTTAAGGCTACTCCATTCGTAAAAGGGATTACAGTTCACAGGCTGAAATGGCACATTTTTCTGAAACACTGAAATTCCATATTGGGCTGTATGTGCAGAGCATATCTGGTAGGTAATCCTGCTCCATTATTCACTGCATTAACCTCTGTTTAGTTTTGCCTTTTGTGTCAGTAAAAGTTGGGGTTAATAGAATAGACTCCAGAGTAAAGATCAGAGGTCTGGAGAACATGAGAGATAAGGAAGACTGAAAGCTTTGCATTTTTTTAATTTAAAGAGAAGTCAGGTAAAGGAGGATGTGAGATAAAATGGGGCAGAGGAGGGTGGGAGTAATAGGCCCCAAATACATGTTAGAAGTGTTTCAAGGTGTATTCTCAGACCCTTGTGTTCTTGACAGTTTGGACAAGAAGGAACTGACTTAAACTAATATATGGAAGAATAATTCATATGGAGGAAAAACACTTTTACTGATAAGACTGGTGGTAGATTGCTTTAGGAGATTATGGGAACCTCAGAAAATGGGCATCTTAAAGAAAAGTTTAATGAAATGTCTATTAATAATGAAATACATAAAACATATGATACTTAGGCCTAAAGATGGACTAGGTAATATACTACAGGTCTTTCCTCATCCTATGATTCTGTGATTCTATGTAATTTAAGCATTATAACTGTATACAGGCAAGTTATATTTAAATATATGACATAAAGTTGGAGGTCAATTAAAATTATCTCTAGCGAAGAACTTACAACAAACCTTGCTCTGAGAAAATACTTTCATCATTATGGACTGAGTTTGGTCAATTTAGTAAGAATAAAACAGAGAACACAAAGCTGCAAAGAAATTGTATGGATTTGCTCGCAGAATAAGGTAAATAGTAAGAATAGTTGAACTAGGCTTCACTCTGAGAGCTATTCCACTGTGCTATCAGCTTTAGAGAGCTTTAGTTTGCAGCTAAAGGAACTATTTATAGGAATCTGTTTTCAAATTTAGTCTTATATGATTTAAAATAGTTTTAAGAATGGTTGTGCAATTTTGAGGAAGAGTCAACAGAACAAAGGTCTGCTTTGAAATTGACTTCATTCTGAAGATGTTTGAAAGAAAAAAATGCATAAAGATGTCTAAGAATTAAGAAATAATATAAAATAGAAAATGGTCATTTTTCTATTTAATTTCAATTGCAGAAGCAATGTATGCACCTTGGCAAAGCCCTAAGGAAATCCCTAATGGACATATACCTGCATGAAGTTCAATAAGAGAATATGTTATTCCCAGAGAACTGTTAAATAATGTGGTATGTCTGAGGGATAACACTGGTCAGTTGGCAGTCAAATTGTTTCTGTTGAAAAATGCTGATAATAGCAGTTTCCTTTTCTTATACCACTGTTTACAATGTAGTCTAATTATATGCAATCTCTTAATGGACTGTTTTCAGGGGATTATTTTGCAGCGTTGTTTCTTTCCATTTTTTCTTCTGTAACTTCCAGGAAGCGCAAACATTGTTTTATCTAATCTGACTAGCACCTGACTAGATTTCCTGATCCTAGCCTTTTCATGAATGCTAACTATTGTCCTGCAAAGAATCTGAAGAAAAAGATATGTAACACTGTTTTTATGATAGACAGGGACACAGAAAAAATTACAGTACAGACCCTGTGACAGAAGCATTTGAGAGAACATCAAAATTGCATACAGATAAAAATAAGAGTTGATCACACAGAATTATTTTTGTCAAGAAGGAAAACACTCAGTGTATTTCAATACCCCACCCTGCCAAATGGGTCATCTGTTTGTGCATAGACTATCAAGTCAGTCTGCCACTTGTTAACAAAAGAGCTCTCAGACACCACAATGCAATGTAAGGATTAAAAGAGAATCATACATAGAGACAGTCAGATAATTACCTGTGAAGTGCAGGCATACGCAAACAGCAAAGTGAGTATCTTTTATTGACGAAAGTTCTTCATTCATGACAGCAGCCATACTCACTGCATCCAGCATGAAATCTTTTCTCAGACAATGACCAAAACGAATACCTAGAGATAAGTGTAAGAAGAAGGCAAGGACACTTCTACAAAGTACTATATTAGCCTTGAATCATGTGTGGCATAAGAGTTTCCACTGCAAGAAGTTGTTTGTCAGTATTTAATAACCCACAGTAGATTTCTGTTCCATGAATTTTTCCAATCTCCCTATGAAATGTGTAAGCTTTTAGCAACCACAGCACCCAGAGACAATTATTTCCACAGCTCAGCTGTGCATTACATTAGAAACTACCAATACATCCTATGCCACCCAAAACTTGCACTAAATCACAAGAATGGTCAGTGTTTAGTATGATTGGAAAACTGAGTCTTGCTGTAGTTTGGTTGTAATACAAACCAGTTTTATACCATAAATCTTAGAGCCAGAGTTTTTTCAATAGAATTATAGGCTGTGCTCTGAGATTATGACATTGAGAACAGTTTAGAATGCAAAATAGGCAAATGCTTCAAATGAAATAGCTGTTACATGGAAAATAGCCCATTGGAATTGTGTATATTTTCACTTGTGCCTTGATAGTGTACCCTTGTGCAGCAGCTTTATTGTTCTGTAATGGTGTGGAAATGCCTAAGGTTTTGAAAATACCTACAGGAAAAAGGTCTGTCACTCAGTAAGATTTATAGAAACAAGCCGTTTGGCAACCTTGTAGAATTTAACATATCAATAGCTTTATTCTTGGTCTGCACTAACTGCAATTAAGTTGTGAAAAGAAGCCTCCTTCACTTGTGGCATATCTGACAGAGGATAGCATCAGCAGCTTGTAGTACACATAACATATAGCATATAATGAGTAAGTGATCTGCTCACTCTCCGGAATACCCTCATTTGACACTGCTAAAATATTAGATGAAAGTCGGTTTGGAAGCCTTTGAGGTCAGCTAGCACAGACCTCTACAGAAAAAAAATCGGGATTTCCCATTATAATCCTCTCTCTGATATTCCCTCACACACAGCTCTTTAAAAATATCTTTGATGGAAGTGAATTTCACATATTAACTACTTCCTTGGTTTGCTCATACTATTGCCTGAAGGGCTTTATCTTAATTTTTTATTCAAGTCACTTTTTAAAACCCCTAAAGATATTAATGGTTGCAAGATGAAACACTAAAAGCCTTACTCTTTAAAGTTATTTCCTAAAATGTAACCTAAATATTCCTGTACAGTGTCTTTAATTCCAGAATTTTTTTCTGAAATGTCTCTATGTAGTAAGCCTCATTGTCCTCAATTTATATTCCTCAGAGAGTTAATAGTCTATGTTGATGGTAGGAGAGACAGTACAGTAAATAAAGTTGTAACAACCCCCATAACACTCACACTTTCCCTCTGAGGTATTTGTAAGTAGTCATATCATTCCTTATAATCTTCCCTTCAAGAGTAGCATAGTATATTAAATTGTCTTAATCTCTTCTCATACATCACAGCCTCCAATCCTTCTGTTTTGTTTTTTTTTTTAAGTTTATAAAATCTTCTTTCTATATTAAGCATATTCACAGAAGATTCAAAGTGCAGTAGCAGCAACAGGCTATAGCTTTCTATGACCTACAAATGTTCATATGTTTGTATGTTCAATCTCATTTAAATTCCCTGAGGAAAGACAGTAATATTTTGCTGGAGCAACACACTGGAAGGTCTTTGCTAGCCACAAGTGTCCGTGATCCTTTTTTACTCTTCCTGTACGGAGAGTTCTCTGATAGGACAGAGCTACAAAATTAGGTAATCATTCTCTCTGGCATCCACCCACTGGGTTTTTTACATAAGATCCATCTAAATTCAATCTTATGCACAGAAATTTTTGTTTCTCCTGAAAATGGTTATCCATGCCACTGAAAAACATAAAAAACACTTGCAAATATGATCTTTGTTTCTACATTCTTTTTTTTTTTTTTTCCCCTTTTTCCTGTTTCTTAAATACACTTAAGAGTCCAAAAGTTGATTTCTGGCACTTTTACATACCTGTCCAAAAATAATGTTACTAACAAGAAAGGCCTGATTATCCTTACAAGCTCTGTCCTTTTGCTTACAGTATTACTGTGAGGCTGGATGAAGTGGTTTAGAATTTGGCAGATACCAAAAGCAGTATTGCACTTGAAAAGAACTGAGGCAAGCAAATAATCCCCAGAGATACTGAGAAAATAGTCTGAAAATAATTTAGCGGAAAAAAGAAATCACAAGCAGCCCTCCTCCATGAGGCAACTCTCAGGCAATTGCAAGGTTGTTTAACTTGTGTGATCTGCTGACATCACTGCTCCAAATAATACAGCTGCAGGTTAAAGGCTAACCTACGCAGTACTTTGTCACCCCACCAGATATGAAATTTGCCAGCACTTGCTTGCATCAGTGCTTAGTAATTTCTGATGCATCCACCAGAAGGGTGTAGGACAGTACTGAGTCCTAACACTATCTCTATAATTGTGGTCTTCTCTATAAACAAATTATCTTTCAGATGCCTAGACAATATAATTTCAACTTGTCTTTGGATTTTCCAGCACAAAGGAATAGAAAGGCTTGGAGGACTTTGTCAACTGCAGTTACTAAAAGTCATATGTCAACCAAGAAACTGAATCTTACTTTGGAAGTACATATAGTATTTTAATAGGGGCTTTGGATGCAGTCAATACCAGAATTGGATCATAAGTCTGTAAAACAGCTGACAAGACAAATTTAGTTTGCTAATGATACTCAACATATGTATAGATTCTTATTGTACCCATATTATAGTCCTTTTCTTGAATAATTCCTGGTTTTAGTTGCCTGAGTTTTCTGAGTAGGAGGAGAGTATGATTACATTACAATAGGGATAAGGAATGTAATTTATCTTTCTTAAAAAATAACATAAAAGGTAACTGATGCCATTCTTTGTGATAGTGTACGTGTTCAGGTATGACTGTGTGGAACTTGCAAAGAAACCTTTACAGATGCAACAAGGCAGAAAACAACTAGTGAAATGCAAGCTTTATTCTGAACAAACAAGTTTTTATTTTTTATGGCTAGGTCATAAACTGAAAACACTCTCTATATAATTTTGCTCCTAAAAGTCACTAGAAAGTGCCATTACTTCTTCTATTCTTTTTACCATCTTCTAATTTCAAAGATTAATGCCCGTGGTTCAGAACTGGTGCCCATCTTGTACTATTTGATTTTACCATATTCATTTAACCATGGAATACCACAGTCTACGGTGGTTTCCATCAGTCCTGATAATTCATTTAAATGTATTTTCAACTCTATTTTTCACTGTTTTAGCAGCTTAATGTCAACAGTACATTAAGTCAGTGTGAAACTCAAAGGTTTTCCTAATGCTCTCGTTTGCTTCCTACATCTGTTACCACATGCTTTGATTGCTGCCTTGCCGGTCTATTGGGACGTCTCTTCCTTTTTCTGTACTCTTCTGTACTATACTGTATATGATTCACAGCCATGTTTCAATTCTTTGATTAACTCTGTCTCTAGTTCTTGCACAGTCTTCCTCTGTTGCATATTCTTAGTGGACTGCTTTACTGCTCTGCCTTTATTGTGATATTGTCCACTCCGAATTTATCTATTTGTTCCTTAACATCTCTGCTCATGGGACTTGGGTCATTTGTAGAGTCTAACATAATGGATGTGTATACACAATTCAATGAAAGTATTGTAAACACCACATCAGCTACAGTGACTGTCTAATATTTACCTCATAATGCTTTACAGATTTGGGCTCCTAGCCTCCCATCCTACACATTCTCTGTACAGCTATACAGTAGGTATTTCATTTCCAATTATTTATATTCTTAAAGGCTGGGTAGAGAGAAGAATAGTCAAGAAATATCTGACCTTCTGACCTTCCTGTCTTTCCCAGATTAATCCTGTCCTGCTCATATCCTCTCTTGTACAGGGGAAGAGGACAGGTTATCTTCAAAAGTTAACTGCTTACTGCCCAAAACTTCTTCCTCCAACTATATTACAGACTTTTACTAGTCTTGTTTACTGATGGAGAAGAAAAAATTAACAAATGTATTAGGGTTGAGATTTTGCTTTTCTTTTTGTACTGCTAGATATGCATGTCCTACTTCCTGCTGTCTAACTTCTAACTCAGTATACTTATTTCTATTATTTCAGAAAAATCACAAAATTCCCAAGAATCTGTAGTCCATAGCTCTTTCTGCTACTCATTAATTAAACCAAATCTATCTCCACTCATCTTTTTCCACTACTTAAAGCAGAAAAGTAGAATTGTTACTACCACCCTCCCCAAACATAGCTCCTTTTTTTTAATGCTTCTTCAGCATAAAATTGAGTAACTAAACACTCCCAGGAAAAGTGTGTGACTTTGTGACTATCAAACTTTTCAAGTATTTCATATATTATGAGTGGTCTGGGGTGGCTTTTTTGTTTTGAGAGTTTGGGTTTTTTTCCCCTTTTTTCTATAGTTTCATAGCTTGGGGATTTTCATTTCTCTTAACCTTGTCCAAAAAGCTTCAGTATCTAGTGTTGCATTCCTTGTACAGATGTATCTAATTATATATGTACTGTATATTTGATATAGACTGCAGGCTAGTTCCTTTTAAGATTCCCTTTCATATCCATACAAAATGTACATTACTAATGTTCTTGTCACAAAATATATTGTTTCTGTAATACCTATAAAATCATGCTTTCTTCTCATAGAAACATTTCTTATGTTCTTTGTAACTGTGATCCAAGCAGCACTTACATATATTTGCACTCAGCTTTGTTTAGAAACAAGGAAGTATTTCCCCATATTTTAAAATTTACATCAAACATAAAATTGTTTATTAGCCAAATCTGATTTCTAGGGTGATCTTGTCACACAAAATGGTTTTGTAGAACAAAAATCACAAATTACATAAACTGGAACCATAGACTCAATTTCTTCTGTGGGCATCAATTTTGAGTGGCCTGTAGTTAGAAAGCAACTTTAATACAAAAAAAAATACCCTAAAATTCAGGGTTTGATCAAAAAGAAAGTTGCATAGGGTGAATGTTCACCTCACACTTTGCTCCTGTTGGAAGAACCTACAATTCAGTAACATTTAATGAAGTTAGTCTGGGCACAGTTACAACTCAGAAATGCCACTCTTTTCTATAGGAGACCCTACTTTGTCTCCAGCAGCTAAGGTTTTTTTAAGGAAGTAAAAATGGGTAAAACTAGGCAAGTTAATCTGCTGTAGTAATAAAGCTGAGAACTCACTACAGCACACACAGAAGTAAGTTGTCCCGTCCTGTGGACTTATACTACATGACTTAGTCAAGGAAAACTTTTACATATTTTGAATCTCCTGCAATTCAAAGAATGAGCCTGTTTATATATGGATGCTGTTACATGATTTGGGCCCCTCACTACA
>VZTL01085628.1:0-11336 GCA_013400535.1 Scopus umbretta
CAGGACACAAGGATACTATTCTGCTTACAAATATATCAGCTTCTTTTACTTCTACAAAGGAATTAGCTTTAAGTGAAACCACAGAGCTCCATCTTCTAAACTAAATGTTCAAGGAAGTGTTTAAAGATAGGCTAATGAATGCCACTACAGTCTTGTGAGGTAGGTAGCTATTATTAACCCCATTTTTCAGGCACTGAAATTGAGATATGAAGTAGTAAACTGGCTGAGGGCCACGCAAATCATTGGCAAAGACAGGTAAGAACACAGGCATTTCTGGCCTCCTGTCCCCAACAAAATCCATAAACCCAAGCTTTCTTTATGAATGAATGTTGTTATATCAGCCTGTGAGCACAGAGCTCTTGGAGGTAGCAGAAAATTAGAAAAAAAAAAGGAAAAAGAAATGTTCATCATACAGATTTTGACCTTCTGTAACGCTGTAACGTTTTTATTATTTATGTTGAAATTCAGTGTTCTACAGCTCCTAATAGAAATCTCTTCATTAATTGTCTGCCGTCTTTATTTTATTTCCCCCTGCCCCCCCCCAGGAAAGCTTTTCAGCCCAGTAAAAAGAATTTTACAAAATTATTAATATAGGGGGAAATAAGTCAAGTTTATTTTTTCGGCCCACTTAGCAAAGAGCACAGTGCTCTTATAGCTCCTTAGGACTCCATCTTGTAATAAAATATGTGTATGATATGTCTATCAATATTTTAAAACATAGCTGTCATACTTATGTGTTTGTACAACAGAAATGTTAACTGATCCTGTAAAAAATAAGAACAAAAACATGTAAGTAAATACATACCATTGAAGATTTTTTTCTTTAAAAAATATTTGCATATGTAGTCTTTAAGAAATAAAACCACAGTGCGTTATTAGTCACACATAAATGTTGTATTTTAGTTCCAGTTAGAACCAAAGTTAAAAAAGGATGTTATTTTATTTTTCTTGGATGCAGAAAGTGTATAGATGTGCTGGGATACCTCAATCAAAAAATATTTTTATCTCTTTATTTCTATAGACTTCTTAGACCCAAAGTTAAATGAGTACTATAATAAATAGATAAAAGAGATGGAATTCCATATAATATAGATACAGAAAAAGGTTTAAAGGATGTAATCCTTTATAGAGTTCTATATGTTTTAAAGTACTAAAACTCTGTATTCAACAGCACCCTAGTAATTTCATGCCAAATTCCATAAAAATTTTTCAGTGAAGAAAAATGCATGACAACTGATATATACCATTTCTACCTTGTTAGACCATGTACTTCTCTAAGAACTAGTACATGTTGTCCGAGACCTGTTATTCCAGCTTAACTATGGCTTAGTAAGTCATATCTGAATTTTAATATTAAACAACAGACTAGTGCAATTCTAGGAATGAACATCAATTGTATAACCAAAATCCAGTCCACGTCAGAGAAAAGATGATTTAAATACAACTATTCCTCATCCTGATCGGAGGAGTTTTTCAGGTAGCAACTTTTTGTGAAGCATATGTGTAGCTCACACAGCAATACAATACCTGCCTGGTCCATGATTTTCTCTGTCTCTAAAAAGTCTAACGCTAAAAGGGTTTGATCTGGAGACCTGTAGTGCAAAAGTCTTCACTTCTTAAATAGATTCTCTGGTGGCTGTCTGTATATACAGGATAGAAATCTTCTTTTTAAATAAATAGCCTTTAATGTAGAAAAGTATATGGCTCCTCCATGTTAGCAATTAATAAAAAAATCTCTTTTTAACAATGAAGCAGATTAAAATGAAGATTGACTTAAAAGTCAAGGTATAAGTATGAGACCTAAAATAAGTGTATTTTTTCTAAGGAAAAAGGAAAAATTAGACCATAAGTTTTCTTTACCTTCCCGTATTCTTAACTAAACCCTTAAGTGTTCTTTTCTAGTGCTTACATGTAAGCTTCCATTATTGTCAAAGGGTTGGTTCCTAGTTTCTTAGCAACCCCTGTTGTGTGGCTAAAGTATCACTAAGGTTTTTTGCAAAATAACAAGGAGCATAGTGACAGTTATGTACACATTCAGGCTGCTACACTGATACTTTTATCCAGGCTAAAAATCTGTCCTTTCTCATATCACTTTTATCCTGAGGGTGAAAGCATAAGTTAGTTATTGGACTTTTTTATTATAAAACTAAATCTTGCATGCATGTCTCCTGTCTTATGGGAGTTTTACTGAAATTTAGGATGAGATCCTGCCATTTTTACTGATCTTGCAGTATGCAGCCAAACAATTCAGACAGCAATACAATTATGGTGGATGACAATGGAGAGAATAGAATTTTTATATTTAACTTCATAAGACTTTAAAAATATTTTTCCTTATCAAAGGGATGTCCTTTCACAGCTTATGTGAATTAAACTGTGTTTATGCAGTGGGCATTTCAGAAAGCTTCTAAGCCCATTTTATTTGCTTATGCTAAAGTTGTCCTTGGGGAGTACTGAGACTCGGTTACACTGACTAAAGCATGATACTGTCTATACCTTTTTCTTGTTTTTCTCTAGAGTTTAAATATACCTAGAGGATTAATATTTAATTATGTTGGAGATTTTTAGATGATCTTACTTTCCAAAATACTTTAAGGCACTGTAATGATCCTGACGAGGAAGCTGCTGTACATTGAGGAATTAGTGATCTACAGTACAGTTAACCTGAATAGATGTAAGCCTCTGCTGCACTGTGCTGCATGTCCAGTATGGCCTTTAGGCTGTGTTGGGTTGCACATATCACTTGGCCACAGGATAAACTTAGAGCAAGGAGCCTCCAGGCAGCTCCCACTTGGTACTGGCAGTTACACCACCTGCATGGCCTTGCCTTTATCTAAGTGTAGCAAGAAGTTCTCATGTGAACATCCTTTATGAATAGAGTTGGTTTCTTGTAAGAAAATTATGTAATAGCTGGAATGACCAAAAAAAAGGAGGAACTTCTCTCCATTGAGGGAACTGCGGATCTGAGCAGCATGAAGTGGGAAAATCCATCCAGTGTCCATCTGACGCTGCATGAATGCTGCACAAATGGGTTCCCAACATCTGAAGATGTGTAAGATTTACTTGTTATCTATATTCACCTTCTTATTCTGTCTTATTAAACTTAAATTTTTATCTTGCCATTTGTTGTTGGGCCTTTCTTATTAAAAGACAGAAAGAAACCTGCAGCCTCTCTGCTTCTCACTCTCTCTTTCTCAGCTCCCCACCCCCTTCCCTGGTTCAGAGCATAATTTCATTTTATTTTGAGGAACACTGTATTTTAACTCAGTGCAATTTCTATGGACAAGAAAGAAAGGGCTCAAACTGATTTATAAAAGAGGTCCACCAGTGACATACTTGAAGCATGACAGAAATTTACTGCAGATTCTTCCTGCACAATAAAGTGTCTTCGGTTTTGTTTTGCTGGTTGGCTTTGTAGTTTGTTTGTTTTTTAAAAAAAATTTGATAAAATGCATTCTCTATGAATGAAGAATTCTAAAATTTATTTTCATAACCTTTCTACAGAAAAGAACATTTTTTCCTTCCATTTTATGGTAATCTGTTATAAAAACTGGCAGAATTCTAAAAAAATCTTTAGGATGCCAGATTATAAAATTTGCAATCCCAAATAATTATTCCAACTTCATAAAAGATCAGATGGAATGATGCTTTTCAAATAGCTCTCTGACAACTTACATCGCTGATATGGTGCCTGAACCTCAATTTCTTTACTGGACTTGTAAGTAATCAGTTTGCACTATTTATGAGGGCATTGTTTTGAAATGTCCACAAAACTCGATTTGACCTTCTTAGGAGCTAGAAATCAAACCATTAATCTGAAACAATAAAATAAAATAAAAAATATTTTTAAGCATACTTCTAACATCAAACATTCAACTCTCTAAGTAAGAACCCAGTCTGCATTGTCCCCTATGTCTTAGCCTACACAGCATGAAATAAATAGAAATCCTAAAATAGGTTTTGAAATAGTGAGTAGCATTCTTCCCTTAGGTTCACTGGTAAAATGTCAGTAACTTCTAAATTTCTGTGAACCTAACTCTAGTCAGTTCTCTGCAAAATCATACTGTGGTCAAAATCCAAGGCTTTATTTTCGTTTGTATCATTTCACAGTATGAAGTAGCTCTAAAAATGTTTCATTTCATTTTAAGTGAATCTGACACGAGTACAATGACATTCTGTATCATCTGAGTGTAAGTGAGAATCAGGTCACTGGCTTGTTAACCCACTGTATTTTCTTACGCCAGGAATATCAGTTAAGAATATTGCTTACATTTGTACTGCATAAAATTTGTGGAAAAAGAAATTTATTGACTGTGCTAAAGCTTGTTAGCTTTGTAGTGGCTTAATAGACTGCAGCAATGGCAACAAAATAAACCTGTAAAGGTTACAACATCTAACGTGCAAAGCAGCCTTTTTGAGTTGGTGTGTCACATATAATTAACACTATTTTTGTGTGGTGAGGCCATTATCAAGACCCTTAGGTGTTTTTTCTGTAGTTAAACATTAAGGGTTCAATTTCCTTGCCTAAATAAGTGTCTAGAGCCATTTGAGATGTTATAAGGTATGTAAATGTCCACAGAGCATGGCAGGATCACACAGGAACCTTTGCCTTTTGGAGGAGCATCTAGAGGTTTAGCAGTTTACCCACAAACATCTTCATGCTGTAAACAGTTAGGTGTAGGCATTCAACTCAAGCCCTAAGTAAAACTATCATGAAACAAGATGGACTGTAATGTACATTAAGGGAATTTAAGGAGACAGAAACGTAAATGGAAAGTTTGTATAATGGAGGATGTAAACTATTTGCCACACTCCTACTGATTGTTTGCTTTAGTCACAATAGTTAGGATTCAGTTTGTCAAAAAATCACACACACATCCATTTCTCGATGTAGATATGTATGCAAGCCACTTACATTTAATAGAGTCATAGAATCATAGAAATTCTCAAGTTGGAAGGGACCCATAAAGATCACTGCCTTCAGTGCTAACTTGCCCATAGATAGAAAACAAATATATTTGAAATATCCTTAGGTCTTGCATGAAAGATACGGATTCTCTGCAGGTCTCATCCACCAGCACTAAGCATCTGTCTCAGAGTCTCTGTATCTCAGATGGTACAAAAGTATATGTATGCACGTAAATGAAGCCTTTAGTCAGTACTATCAATGTTACCTTGAAAACTGCTTGTGTTGCCCTAACCTGGGCACCTTCATTTCATAAGCTGAATAGCTCTTAAGCTCCATTACCTATACTGATTATGGGCTTTATTAACTTGTCCACATATATATGTTTAGTGACATCTGAGTTCTGTACAAGCCTGCCAGATATGGCACAAGACTTCAGGGGACCTGCCCTCTCTGGAAGGCCAGGTGGAATATACGTGGAACAGTCTCAGGTGAAGAAGATGACACTGGACACCTATGTTTAGGCAAGTGATCTTGCGTGCATACATACAGAATTATATTACAGTTGAACGGCCTAATCTTGAATCCTATCTAGCATATGCCTCCAAGATATTCACAGACATATAAACAAACCATTCATTGACATATGCTTGTATCATTCTCTTTCTCAGAATGCAGGACACCAAGAACCTTATTTAAAATTAAAGGTAGGAATGTTTTTATTCTTACCTTCACTAGAGAACATGAATTCCACAGGTTACTTTTCACACAATTTATTTCTTTCTTTGATCATTTTCCTTTCCTGCCTTTAAAATTGTGGATCAGTCTCTTTTCAATTAACTTCATAAAGAAAGTTTATGTAACTATCCTCAGATGATTTACTTTTTAATCTCTTCTGGCTGCATATAATTGTATTACTGGACACAGAGATGCTTATGGGTTCTCAGATACAGATGTGTCTCTTATCATGTTCCCAAACCCCATCAATCTTCCTACCCTGTAGTAAGGTTTCTACATAAAGCAAATCTGTCAAAGCAAACTGAATAAGAGGTGTGACATGTACACATAAATTCCTGACCTTGATGAATAGGGACTGCCCTGAGATTTTACCACAGCACTTGCCAGCATGTGAGTTTATTTTCAGCCTCATTTTATAATGAATGGATTGAGATCTGCCTATGGCAACCATATCTGATCCCAGTATTGTTACACTAGAAATATTTTGAATTTTTGTAGCATCATTTTTTTGTGGAAAGTGTAAAGCTCCTCCAGTCATACTTTGGAAAAAAATAATTAACAGAATATTTTTCTGTGTATGAAAAACTGAAACTGTGTGCAGAAATAAAAAGTAGTGATAGTATGGTAGTAGTACAGTAATATTAATCAGTAAAGAAGTCTACCACCAGGGAAAAGATCAGGCCTGGTCTGCTTTCAGATATGAAGACAGAAGCCCTAGATAAATAATATGGAATTTTATCTCAAGAGTTCAAGAAAATGTCAAAAAGGTGGGATTTTTTGTTTTGTTTTCAGAGAAACACACAAAAGCTGAAGAAGATATTTTTTTCCCTTTTTCAGCAAAACCTGATTGCATCGATTTGGAGGGAGGGAGAAAGAGATTTTTTAAAAATATATATTTCAGCCTCAGATATGGAGAGAGAAAGAAAGCTGTAATATTCAGAGAGATTTTCTAACCTTAACCTCAAGCTAAAGCCATCAGGACTTGCTCAATAATGGTGACAGCACATGATTCATTTCACTTATTTCATCTTGCCAAGGACAATTGTACAAAGACAGGGGAAAAAAAGCAGTCTGTGCCTTTTCTTGTCTATTACATTTCATAGGTGACTTCAAAGTTAAATCTTTTTAGCCAAATTCTGCAGCTGAAAATGCTCAGGGAACAAATTAAAACTTAATAATAGTTAATTTTTTTACTACGGAAGTAGTAAGAACTGGAAAAGTGTGAGAAATCTCTTTAAAAGTTTTTGGTTTTATTTAATAACATTAGTCACAGTGTACAGTAATTCAAGTAGATGTTAAATGGTTACATGCTATTTTATAGTCTTCTTAATCATAGCATAAATAAATGAATCTGCATGAGGGTGTTTTTTTAAGCATCTCTATACAGCTGTCTTGTGATATTTGGTACACAACTTTGAATCCTTCAGCTTACCTAAGCGAAAATTATTCATAGCTTGGACTCACCTGTATCAGCACTATATTATTCTCATTACTGAAGCATGAGAATAACTTTTCTTTCTTATGTATTTGTTCTCATAATGCTGCTGTACTGAAGGAAGTAAACTATTATACCAAGTTTACAACTAGGAAATTGCATTAGAGAAATATCAAAACCTTAAGCCTACAATGACTTAGACATTGTAGAACAGAATATTGGAAAGTGTCTTAATGCCTAAGAGCCTCTTTGGCCCAAGATTAAGTTTTTCTTAATGTGCTACTTACAGAGAATGAGTGGAAGTGGATTACTCACCTTTTGTAAAATTAGGCCCTTTCAATATTCAGTTTTTCATTTGAAAGGGGGGAGGAGTAAAAGAAAATGAAAAAAGAAAAAAACACAAAAAACAAACTTAGCTTTTTTTAATGTTGTTTTGCAGCTGGATTAACTTCCAAAAATCTTTCAGGGACTCAGTAAAATTCTACTCATCTTTGACATTAACAAAAGCAATTTCATCATTAGCAGGCATTCTTCAAACCCACAATGTACATTGCTATCATAAAATGTGAGAAAAAGGGTATAATAATAGGACTTTTTTGGGTCTCTGAGATACCTACAGCTACCTATCATATCTTCAACTTAATCTTCTTCGTTCTTTGCAGAATCCACAAGGACATATAAAAAGCAATATGTTGCACTAGAAAAACAAACATAGACACTGTTAATATAGCTTTGTTTGCCTGATGCACACCTGTGCTTTCTGAAATAGAAGTTCTTCCAACAAACATGGTGTTGGCAACAAATAATTGCACAGTATGACCTTGTATCAAAACATGATTTGTCCTCAAACATTGAGATGATTTCTCTAATGATTTCCGTTTCTTCCAAACTTACATGTAATTGTTTGTCTGTGGTAGTTATTTAAGAAGTCAATCACTGGCATGTAACCAGTGTTATAGGCGAGTCAGAGGTTTAACAGTCCCCTGATGTGTGTTCCAAATGGATATGGGATTACAGAGGTTCAAGAGCAGCCCTTTTTTGCATATATTTTGAGATGCTCTTTGAAAATGTATCATTCCAGAGCAAGCACAACTGTGTGAAGATAAGAAACAAGCTTTTCCACATTATGCAAATTCCCACCCAAGCCAGAGAATGTCACTTCACTTCTGGAGCTGAGAGGGTTTTCACATTTGAACTTCAGAGAGTTCAGCTCAGCTCTCTGTCCTTTTCTTTCCTCCTCAGTAATTATTCTTAACTGTGGCATTGTAACTCTAAGATACATATGAGGCGAGTGTATACAAAATCAATCTTCACTTAGGCTTTCTTTGGATTTTTTTTTTCTCTTTCTATTCCTCCCACTAATGAATAGGTTATGACATTTAAATGTGCGTACGTGTGGGGTTCAACTCAGTCATTTTTAGAGGTTAAGGAATCATTTAAAATACAGGCTGTGGCAAATGAGTCCTGTGATTGAAACAAGCTCTTCTAAGTACAGTTTCTGTTCGGTGTCATTCTAATTATGGAAAAAAGAAACACATCTGTAACGTAAGAAAACTGCCTTTTTACTGACAACAGGACTAGTATTTACAATACCTGATGCACAGGCATTGTACAAACATAAAATGACACTGGTTTATTTTTAAATATCTTAAACTCCAAAGAAATAAAGGAGAGGAGAGATGAAGTCTAATTTTGATAACAAATTGCAAATACATTTCAGCAAGACAACACACTCCATAAAACATGCATAGAAAAGCCTGATAGAACAGCTTGCCTGCACCCACCTTGGTGGAAAAAAAATCATTTTGAACTCCACCAAAGATCAGCAGTGAAAACATTATTTTTTGTTCTTTGCCAGGGTGATTTGTTTTGATTCGTCTCCAGAAAGATCTGTGCCCCTGAATGTTTGTTTAGGCCAAATATAGGGTTTTTTTCACTGGAAAAATGAGAGACTGGGGCAGAGGTCAATTTCTTCTGCTACAGAAAAGAAACCTGCAGGAAGTAGAAGGTGTCTCCAAAGAGACAGCTGTGATGTCTCTGTGGCAGGTAAAGGATGGGATCGTCAACTACTACTACTGCTAAAAAGACTATACACGCCTTTCTTGCTCCACCTTTGGCAGCCAGACTGATTTTTTAGGGTACTAAAACAAGTAAAGAAGACATTTAGGTCTATAGTCTGCTATAGGTCTTCTGGTAAGTGCTAGCCTGAAACCTTCAGTGAAATTCTAATATCAGTAAAGTCAGTGGGAGCTTTCTCACTGACTTGCAGGGAGAGAGAATGCCCTGAAAAGCTTGGCTTTGAGATGAAAAGCAAACACTAACAAAACCAGGCAGGTATAAAGTCACTCTTTGTCTGACAATGACTCCTTTGTGTGGACCTGTCTGTGCAGTAGAATGGGATGGAATAAAATAAAATATAAGAAAACTGAATTATTTTGCTTTTCTCCTGCACCAGTAAACCAAGTTGAACATGTACAGCTGGAGGAAACTGCACTATCATGTAAACTACACAGTACTTCACTGACCTGCTTTTTGGAACATTCGCCCTCTATCAGGACAAAGTTTTTGGGAACATGATTATGAGAATTTAAGAGGGACTGGCTCAGCTAACAGTGGGATTAAAGTTTATGTCAAAGCATGTAATAATTTACTCAGTCTTGAAAGGCTACTATTAAAAACAGAGAAAATAAAATGCAACATGAATATGGTAGATCTGAAGAACTGTGTATATTTTTTAATAATTTAGTAAAATACTTAATTTTATTAAGGTAAATACTGTTTACATTTTTTTTCTTTCCTGAGTGAGAAACATTTCCTCCTTTCAGATTTCTATCAACTAACTTTTCTCCTGTTATTTTCTCAATTCAGTGAGAATCTACTGTGAAGATTTATACATATGAATTCAGTAACCCTGGAAAATTCCAGGGTTACTCAGTGAGATAAAATAAAATAAAATAAAATAAAAGGTTATTGGTACCTGATAATTTATTTAAAACAAGTAGAAGTCTTCAATTTCTTCCCTAGGTGACCTGCATAGTAAGGCAGTTAAACAGATAAAATTGCAGAAAAGCAAAATCATTTGAACTCACAAGTAAGACATTACAGCAAAGGAATTTTCAATGAGCAAACAAAAAAAACTCCATTATTTTTATTCTTCATTCCTATTATTATCATGTTATGCCATGAAATTACAAGCAACAATTTTAGCAGATTAACTGCTATGGAACCTTTATGAAAGGTTTTTTTTTGGTTTGTTTTTTTTTTAGTTTTAACTCTGAATGTTAGAATAAATTACAGTATTTTAATGTAATAGCTCAAAATGATTCAGTGTCCCTCTCAAGAGATTAGTTTCATGGAAAGAAAACCAGGGTTTACTTCAGATTTCAAGATCAAGACTTTACAGTCATTTATCCTGTGAAATGTAAAGCCGTCTTGGAGTAGTTTGGATAGTATCGTTGGTTACAATGACAAGTGGGCTTAACAATAGATCTGGACCCTTGAATATATTAAGAAAAATGTTGTCCTGATGGATGGCTGGGTGGCTTTTCTGCATTATTATTTTACAACATGCAAGAAGAAACCTCAGACCTGCCACTATCAATTAAATGCAGAAGATAGGTGTGCCATTGTTAGTTCTTTGGTGGAAAGGGTAGGTATGAATTTAAAAGAAAGCAGTGTTCACATGTCTTCAAACAACCTCAAAGGCTTTAAATTTCAGATGTAGCCACAGCTTGAATAGAAGCATGGATAAAACTAATCCCATGAAGGCACAGAAAAACTCACAGTATCCAGGACAATCTTTCAGACTGCTACTCTTGTAAAGTGACAGCATTGGAGACAATAGCTGTATACTGAATGCAGGAAAAGGTGGTAAAAATGTGGAAGGGGAAGACAGAGTTTGGGGTGTTTGAATTCCTCACACAATATTGCTGTAATTTGCAGAATGGTCCCATTGCATTTGCATTGGGTTAATGAGAAAATCAGTTATAAAGCGAAAATCATTGACAACCTAATCCTAGCACTCAGGCTGTGCATTAAGCAGAAATATACGGTTGAATGCTGTATCTTTTATATTCAGCATATAGGGTTTGGGTCTGATTTAACAAACTTAAAATAACGTTCATAACCTGTTACTAAAACCACTATTGAATCATTATGCAAACTATGCACAATAGAAAGAGAAATGTAGTTTCAGACAGTTACTATTCTGGACTGTATAAATGCACTAAATGAATAGTCGGAGGCCATCTTGGGCTT
>VZTL01085645.1:0-14663 GCA_013400535.1 Scopus umbretta
ACAAAAAACCACAAAAAAACTCTTTCTCTCTCTCTGTATATATTCATCAGAAGAACAGATACCAAAACAAAACCTGACAATTCCTCTAGCACATCTGTTATATAAGAAGCTGTTCAGCGCTGCTCTGAACAGTCTCTGCTTTTGTGCAGGATAGGTTTTCTCTTTCCAGGTGACATAAGTGTCTGATTGAAGGCAGAAAGCCCAGTAGAGCTGATTGCATATTATAAATTACAAAACATACAGTACTTGCTTCAGGACACAACTAGGATGGCTTCAGGCCAGAAGCACAGAACCTCTCTGAAGAAAAACTGAAAGAATCAATTGTATCTTTCGTAAAAATCTGAGGAAAGCTTAATCCTAAACTAAATACAGAAATCTTTGTATTTCAAGACACTCTACACAAATCAGAATTCAGTGACTGTTTGTTATAGGAAGGAATAAACTGAACCTGAGATTACAAAATGAAATTTAGGAAATTAAGGAAACTGTGACAAATCTTCTGACCCTGAAAGCGCACACTTAATAAATTTCAGAATTGTCCAAACTTATGAGTAAACAACAGCACGTAACAATTAGTATTGTGGCTACTTATGATACTGTAGTTCTCTGAATTAATTTGAACCAATTCCAAACAATTTTAGCTGATTACTCCAGGCTTCTAATATATAAAATAGATCATCTTTACATAGGAGATCAAGAGTTATAACCTAATAAATGTCCTTAAAGAAAAACAGCAACTTGAAAGCAAATGGTTAAAGAATTTGTTAGCAAATAGGATTAAATATGGTGAAAGATGTTTCCCAGCCTTGGCATCCAGCAGGGAGCCTCACTGGGGCCTGGATAAGCAGAGGAAAACCTTGTACACAGACCTTGATATCTCCCCAGTAAAGTCGTATTTGCAGTGAAGGACATTGATAGAGATTCTCAAAAAAGCGTGCTGGGGAGAGAGGGGGGCTAGACAGAAAACACAGCACAGGCTTTGAGAACAAGAAGTCCTCTCCCAGATTTACATTTTCCAAACACCATTGACGCATGTGAAAGAAAACACAGATGATAAATTCTCATTCTCAGAGCACATTTCAAACCATCACTTCAATTATTCCTATCAGTCCTGTTGTCCATTGCACTCCTATTTCTACCTCCCCCAACATACAAACGATACTTTCCATGTTTTCAGCAGTTTTTCAAAGCAGTGCTTTATGTGCACCCTATCTGCAGGTGCAGCAAAGACCTTGGCAAGGGGCAAACTGATTATCACTTATGAAAACAGTTACACTGTATTGTTCATACTTCTTCAAGGTCTTGAGCAAAGCATAAATTCTCGTGAAAATGAAGTTTTTGCAGTTCAAGCATCAGACAGCTAACCAGGTAAGCCTTATTGCTGCTTATAGAGACGATTTTACAGGATTTTGTGATTTATAAACCTTTTTTCTCTCTTATGCATTTGTTCAGCAATTCAAACAAGTATTTTTGCAGCTCAAGTAAAAAAGCCTCAAATATTGTGCAGCAGTGCAATATACTGAAAATAGGATATTGTTACTGACTTGTAATTCATCTTCAGGTCAATTCTACAGAGACGACTTCATTCTTTTCAAGAACTCTACATTTTCTTTTATGTATTTCAAAAAAGGATATTGCACTGATGAATTTTTAGCATACTAAAGACTTTTAAGTCTCTCTGAATTGGAGGCATTAATGTTGGTTGTCTCACATTTTAACCTCTGTTCTAGCCTGCACTAGATTTTAACAGCCTTATAGTTCAAAAGAAAAGGCATTGTGTAAAGAATATAATTTACTTTTATTCTCCTTAATCTATACATTTATATTCCAGGTTCACTCTTGCCACAAATGGAGTTGATCTTGATCTGGCTCGTCGTTCCTTTTTCCTATGCATATACTTCTTTGAGAATTGGATCTAAAGAGGCATAGGGCATGGGAAAATGGGGCGACTGAGGTACTTCACCATTCATTTCAAACAGCATGGCCAAGGCAAATGTAGGAATGTATAGAGAAAACAGATGTATGAAGAAATGAAAGGTTAAATTATGAAACTTTTAATTAACCAAAACTGAATAAAAATATACTGTCATTATTTACTGTGATATAATGGTTAAATGTTGGTTTCATCCCAAAAACCTGATTTATGACAAGAATAATATTTTAAACGTTTATGCAACTACAGTATTTAATACCTTGCTTGGTTTGATGCTTAATTTGAAATATATGCATTGCTAAGAAGTTACTTCTGTAGTCCTTATTCCTATAAATGTTCAATTGAAAATAATGGGAATGTAGTCACACAAACTGCAAAAATGCAACTCTTTGGGAGTCAGTCTTCATGAATTCAGTTAGTGCTGACTCAGGTATGTAAGGTCCAGTCGTGCAAATGTTATCCAAGTGGGCCGTCTTCAGTGTACTATCTATTTTTAGGACTTGATCCTTTAAGATCCTCAGTACCTTTTACATGATGTCCGCATGTGTGGAATTACAAATACTTTTCTTGTAAAAATCAGACATTTAATAGTAAATCAAATAATAAATATGCTAATTTTTTTCTCTTCTTTCATCCACAGATATTTTGGAAGTGGAAGTGTAGACGTTCTCTTGGCTTTTTTCATTCAGGAGAAAAATGGTCATTACACACATTTTTTATGTTTCTGTCCAATTACTTTTATTTACTCTAAATAGCAATGCATCACTTCGATTCTGGGAAAAAAAATTACTATTATGAAACAGTGTACCTGTACATACTGCATGTCAAATAAAAATCTAATGTTTCAGTCATAGATCAAAAGTCTGCATTACCCTGCATCACAAATTCTAACAAGTTTTGTAAAGATATTTGCTTAGAAAAAGCAAAACTAGGTGCATTACAAGTCATATTACTCAGTGGTTATTGTTATGCTATACTATTCAAGCCTAAATGATTATTTTAGAAGTTACCATTTCATTTATCTGTAACATAATAATGTCAGAGGACTAAACTATGCTATTTACATGTTACTTTTTTTTCTTAAAATTAAAAGGCAATAAAAAATTGTATCCAAAACTGTATCTTTATTCACTGATTTCATATCAAAACTTGTAGTAAAGGGATGGAAGTACATAAACAATACATTACTTAATGCACTTATGAGTGAAAGGAAGGATTTCTTGAATATAAAAAAATATTAAATCTAATAACCATCATTAAAATCAAGAGGAATCTCCAGAATTACTGCACGTAAAGGTGGAAAAAAGGCATACAAAACAAACAAAAATATAAATAAACAAGAGACAAACCCCCATATAACATAGTTTCTCAAATTCCATAAAGATTTAATGTTAATATAAAATTTAAAAAATACAACTGTATGAGAAAAGTGTATATTTTACTTTTAATACATCTCTTGTATAACAATGCCCAGAGCCTTGCACAACAAGACTAGAACTGATGCCTTTTTTCTTCCTTTTTTTTTTTTTAAAGGCACAGAGTACACAGTTTGAATTAAAAGCTAATAGGAAAAATAATTGTCATCTCTGTTATTACCAAAAAGAGAAGAAAACAAAGTATTTGAGTTTGAAGAGAAATAAAAAATATCAGGCCGAAGATCAATCATATCAAACGTGGTGGGAGCAAGGCAAGTAGCAAGACTGAACTGAGGGAGTACAACATGAACGTCAACAAGAGAATTTTAATATTCAGTATCTTTTTTTCTTTTAATTTAAAATTAGTGGGTTTTATAAAAAGAAAGATAGAATAATCAAATAAGCTACCAAAAAATCAAACAAGAAACACAATGTTTACATACACTCACTACGTTATGGGAATCATTTCAGCTCGTTTATAAAAACCTGGGAGAGGGGGTATATATGAACTGATAAACAAGTACCTCTGATTTATTTTTTTTTAATGTTTGGGATTTGGGTTTTTTGGGGGGATTTTTTTGTGGGTTTTTTTTTAATATAAATAAATAAAATCCTTTGAGGAGAGCAAATCCAGTTCTCACTCTTCTTAAGTACCAGGGTTACTGATCCCAGCTTTCATGACTAAAGTCAAAACTTTACAAACTGTAACATACCTCTAAATGTTCTCGAACTCCACATTTTTTTATTAAGTCCAAGACACCAGTCTTTACAAGCATATATAAAGTGATGAAACAACCGGACATACAAACGATAAAATTCAAGACAGGTATTGGGAGCAGAGCTAGCGAATCTGGAGAAGGGATGGGACAATGACGGGATAGTGAAGCACAGATCATCTACAGGCTTTTCCACCTCTATCCAGTTTGTGCTTAATCTCTCAAACACAAACTACAACCCTATGCTTAACCTGCACAAGACTGAAGGGAGAGTAGAAGAGATGGTTAAAGTGCAGGTGGAGAGACCTTTTCCCTTTTCTTTGTAGTACAGTGTAAGATTCAAACTAATTACAATAACAAATAATTGTTTTAAGTGGGACCAGTAAAACCTAGCAGGTAAGGACAGGAGGATCCCATTCTGTAAGGCTTAAACAGAAAGGCAGAAGCCTAGCTATAAATGTCCTTTTTACCTCCTGAAAACATCAGGTTAAGATGAACTGACAAAACAGTATGATGAAAGTAACATACAGAGGTACATGCCACATTATTGAATAGTAAATACTCAGTGGAGTAAAATGAAGGGCTGCAAAAATGTAAAGAACATCGCCATACAAAGAAAATCAGTATTAAGGATTTTACTGTTCAACAGCTGCATTGTGGTTTGTACCACTGCCCGAGTTAAATGGGCAGTGAAAGCTTCAACAAAATTCCTTTGCACAAATATACTCCTACTGTTCATTCGGTTTGTAATTTCTCACATAACTGTTGGGAAATGGGAAAAAATGGGACACAAGAGAGGGGAAAGTGTGAACTTACCTCTATCTGCAGATAAAAGTACAAAAAGTCCATTACTAAAATAAAATAAAAGTTAAGTCAGGTATGAATCAAGACCGTGATGAACACTGACACTACATCAGTTGCACAAGGAGGGGAGCACCCAGTTGGAAAGGACTTTTATTTATTGTTCTAAAGCATTGCAAGTCTACCTCTAATACAAGAGGAAATCTAGTAAAATTCACTAGCTTAGGGGTTTAATTTCATGACCAATTTTTCTCCACAGAGATAGGGTCTTTACCTTTCTATCAGCAGAAACGCGAGTAGAACATTATCATTCTATGAGAAAACAAAGATTACTAAAAAACAAGCTTCAGTTGCATTACAACAAACACCAATGTTTTGCATTACAATGACTGGAGTGTAATCAAGTCACACTCCACATGCTCCTCTGTATTCTGCAAAAGGTAATGAAAGCAGATTTTGCCTTTTAGAAATTTTTTGCCATTGTATCTCATCTGAACCAAGATTTGTTTCAAGATTCTATGTCATACTGATTCTGAAATAGATAATTGGTGTATATTTTATGCACAAAATGGTAATATCAGCTTGTACTTACATGTGATACTCCATTTCAAACTAATTTAAAATACTGGAGGTCTCAGTTCTGAAGTCAGATGTACAAGCAAATGACTTTATAGCTGGGAACAATTTCAAATTGGAAACTATTTACAAATAGGAATAAAATTATAAAAATAAATTATTTAAATTATCAACTCAATAAAGAATGTAAACATGTGCACGTCCCAGATATCAGGAGAAATCACTCAGTAAGGACAGATATATCATCTAGAAATCCTGGTTACACATACTGCCCTTCAGAGCAGGAATGCTGTGTAGGAGTCCTATATTACTCATCTACAGTTTTAGCAAAGAAACAACCATGTGAGTGTGCGTTTGTCCGAAACACACAGTTACCTTCTAATTTTAACTGCGTTGTCCATTCATCTCCCCCCACAAATCTCCAAAGCCAAAAGAGAAAGTACATACTGCTGTACACACAAAAGTAAATGCTGTTTATCACTTCTACATAAAAAAAATACTTACGCCATCTAGTTTTGCACTAGCAATTAATATGTCCCAGAGGTGATGAAACCAAACACAGGGCACAGAAATTGATAAAGGTTAAATCATGAACCACCTAGAATAATAATTTCATTTCAAGCTTGTTAGAATAATTTTTCAAACTGAAAAATCCGTATTTCATAATGCAGAACAGCCTTAAAATATTCCCCAAACAGAAGACTATTTCATCAGCACTAAATCTGTAATATTAATAAAGTATAATATTGCAGTTGTAACAGTTATTATATGTAGCACGTTATCTGTAGGAGTGTCTGGTAAACGCACATGAAAAGAATAATTCTGGTAATTCCTGAATATTTCTGTTTTGTTTGGTTTGTTTTTTTTTTTTTAAATGCTCTAAAGCACCCCCAGGAACAAATACATTTACCTAAAAAAACTATATTGAAAAGAATTTATTTCTTGTATATTAGTGCAGTGAATAATGAAACTAATCCACTGTCTCCAAATAAAGAGCACTAGGAGAAACAGGAAAGAAATTAGCTTTACTTAAGTTACGATGCCTACACTTTTAAAAATTTCTGGCCAGCTAAAATTTCGTATTTGTTATGATGTTGCATTCTGGAATCACAACTTAAAAGCAGTGAAAAGGATAGACGGTGTGACATCTCAATCCCTTTCTTCTTGCCCTGGTAGTCCCTTCCTGAATTTGCACTGCCTATGGCAGTTTTCAAACCCTTCCATATGTGGCTTTAACTTAGTAATGCAACAGTTAAAAAACCAAAACTCACCACAGTTTTCTGTTATGAGAGCGGGTTACACATGAATAAGACCTACTCTAACAGAGGAATCCAAAAAGTGTCACCCCTAGCAAAAGTTAAGGAGCAGGGTTGTGCAACCAGAGGCTGAAAACATAAGTGCAACACCACTGTAAGCTGTTAGATAAGATCACCTACAGTTGTGGAACAGTCATCTAAGGAGCATAAATAGCTCAGACAAATCAACTGGAAGCAGAAATGAGATTTTCTGAAGAAGAATTGCTGCAAGAGAAATTCAATGGTGCTGATAACACCACTTCAAAACAAGTCTGGGATCTGACAGAGTTAGAACTCTCAACTAATCCTGTCAATTTTGAGCCGATAGAGAAAAGCTAGCCTTCAGCTGCTCAGTATATTTTGCCACTTAGAACTAATTCTTTTCTTAACCATCTCATTTTTTATTTTACATACTGGGAGATACTGATAAACACTGTGGGTTTCAACTACATCTGAAGCATTTTAATATATAAAAAACAATCCAACAGAAGCCCTCTCAGAAGTCAGACTAAACTAGCTTCATTGCAAAGTTTTTCACTATCACTGCATGCAATAGTCTTATAAGACACAGGGAAAAAATGTCTTTTTTCAGAAATCGTGCCCTCATATTTGGTAACAATGTGCATTACATGACTAGTATCCTGTAGTTCCCATGACTCCCTATTCCTACTTTTGCCTCACTGTATCTAAGCTTTAAACTAGATCAGAGAGCCATCGTGCCGGGAGGGGGTTGGAGGGGTGGAAAAAAATTCCATTTCCCCCCTCCCACTGGAATGAGTTCTCTGATCCAATTAATTTTGTACCTGCAAAACCAGCTACATCAATAAAATGAAGGAAGAGAAGCAGAAGCTACTTAAGTTGGAAGGGCACTTAGGAACATCTTTGGAATCACAGTTTGAGGAAAGAGAGTTTACGTTTTCTCTGTACTCACTTTTCCTAATACACAAATACCCATGACAAAATTTGCCCTAGAGAAAAGAGCCAAGACTTACTTAGAGGGAAATATGTTAATCTCTGCCTTTTTTAAAAACCTCACTGACACGTGTAAATTTAATTCATCTGTAATACTATGTGGCAGCACTGGCATAAGTGACAGTGGGAAAGCAAGAAGGAATCATGGTCTATACACCCAAATACAATATTTTGCTACAAACCCCACCACAGTTATCAGCCACATACTATAACATGAACATTTAGATTAATTTTTAACTGAAACTAAAGCCAAGTCTTCGAATTCATGTTCCAGCCCCTACATAAAACTTTTTTTTTGAAGATGGCAAGAGGTCAGTTTCATTACCACATGTGAACAAGAAAGGTGCAGTTCTATATGAAGAATTGAGCAGATTAAACAGCTCACTGATGCTGAAAAGGAACAGTCCCTCATACCTTCCTCCTGCTGCTGCTTACCTTGCCCCAGTTCAAGCTAGTTTTCTGACCCTCCGTTAACTCTTACCAAAGACTTCCAGAAAAAGGAAAATTCTTGGGTTTAGGGTTGGTTTGGGTTTTTTTCTTAAAAAAAAAGAAAAAAGAAAAAAACAGAAACCCAGAACATCTTAAAATATTTGTCTTTGTTAACTTTGTGGTGTTTTTCACAGAAGAAACGCAGTTTAATGATAATTTACACACCATGTATGTGTGCATGGCAGGAGGCCTGATTCAACACCCAACCTGAAATAGCTCAGTTTGGAACTAATCTGTTTTGTTTGGGGTTTTTGTTTGTTTGTTTGGGGGGTTTTTTTGATCAAACAAATGCTACAGCAATTTAATTAATGAGCTCTAATTCTTCCAACTCTCAATACTTGGACTAGACGTGCAGCATAGAAATATTAGGTGTGTGTCTGTTCTTTTCCTCATGAAAATTCTTCCAACTTTTACCAAGTCCTAGGTGTACTCCCCCCGTAAAAAGCCAAGTCAAACCAGTTGGGTGTCACACAGACTCCAGAGAGGACCCGCTGAGATTCAGCATTCTCCAAAACCTTTCCCTCTGCTGTGGCACGCTTCAGCTCGGGGCTGCAAAGAGCTGGGCAGCACTTTTCCCAGGAGTGCTCCCAACCAGAACCAGCTTCTCCCGCGTTCTCGGCGCTCCCCCTGCTGACACTTCCCCGGTAAACACGGAAAGAAGGCAGCAGCTAGAATGAGAGATGGAGACGGTAGCTACGGCACGGCAAATCAAGGGAGACTGGGTTTGCAAAAGTAGAGATGAAGGAAAGAAAGGACTGGATGTTTATGAAGCATGCGGGAAGATAAGAGTTATTGCTAGGAGGAAAGAATTTTGGGCCTTTAGGTTTTCTTCTGTTTCTGCAAACTGTTTCTATAATGCAGTCCCCTTCAGGACTTGGAATTACAATGCTTATTCCTGTCAGCAAAATGTATTTTTTACCGGTTTTGATAGTGAGCTTTGATACACATCCACATTGTGTTGGGTTTTTTTTCAGGTGGGTTTTTTTTTTGTTTGGTTGGGGGTTTTTTGGGTTTTGTTTGTTTGTTGGTTTGGGTTGGGGTTTTTGTTGTTGTTGGTTTTTTTTTTTTTAAGAAAAATGAATCTTTGTAACTATTAAGCAATCTACTGGGAGCTGAAAAGTTTCAACATACTAGAATTACTCATACAATCTTAATTCTACTTCATAAAACATGTATTACAATGCAATCTCAATTCAGTCCTCTCAGTCCTATAAATTATTACCTTTTTCTTCCCTGTAGTACGACTCCTCCATTCTGCAGGATCAAAACCATATCAGCTGTAGATATGGGAAACTGTACATCAAGTGAAGAAGGGAAAGCAGAATGAGAAAGGAAAAATCTTACAGAGAAGAAAGGTTAATGACATATCAAACAACTTATTTCTTCTGTGTGGGACAGATTTTCTGTCAAGTATTTTTAAACAAAAATCCTTGCTTTTTTTTTTTTGTGTGTGTTTTATAATGTGTCAAGGGAGTTAAATTAAGATAAGCACTATCTGAATTTTAATTCTAAAAAAGTATTGTTTCGCATTAGAAGTATTTTTTCCATTACCCTGTGATATCCTTTAAGGAAGAAAAGCATTACGCGCTGTCAGAGAGGCCTGAAAGCAGTAATAGACTACCCCTTTATTGGAGCACAATGCGCTATTAAAATTAAGCTGTTACTCAATTATTGCTGTATAGTACTTAACAAATGGAAGCGCATGCTTTTAGCCCATTAACAAATTCTGCTTTGAGTACTGCGAAGTGCCACTAGGTGACGTAATTCAGCACCATCCTAAGAGGCATTGCAGCAGTGCAAGCAAACAGCATTGCATCCGACAAAGTACTGGAGAAAGGAGCAGAGGATGGACTACTGGGTCACACTAATCTAATCAGGACATCTAGAAAAGCTGGCAGAGAGGAAGCCATGAAAGTAAAAGTCATATTCAAAAATCACTATTTATTTACTAGTGAGTTACATATGCGTCTGCACATCACTCCAGTTCTTACCTTAGGCTCTCTGCCTGGAGAAAGTGAGCAATTATACTGACCCATTGACTGGAAAGACACTGGCATTTATTTATATAAACCGACAAAACTACTCACTACTAAAAGGAATCATCTTGCTTCTTCCTCTTCCCTTCCCTGCTCCAAGCATTCCTCTGTGCAAGTTATAGAGTTCATACAACTATTCAGTGAATGGGTTTAGCTGTCCTAGCTGTTCAAAAGCCATTTGCTGTTCCTTTTTCCTGTTTGTTTTCCTGCTAGCTTAGAAACCTAAATGGACTCCCTGATAGATCAGAGAGGTACCAAACTCAGAACATGTGGGAAAAAGCATGCCCAGGCAGAGGGAGGGAGGAGTGAAACAACTCCCTTCAACAGCAGAGCGCTGCTAGTTCTACTGAACACATTTGATTTAGCTAGATGTGTCCTTTGTATGAGGTAGGACTGATCGTGGTACACAACGTTTTTATCTGATCAATGCCCTTAATACTACTCAAATGATTGAATTAACCTGTCTCCAGTGTTTTTAATTGCTTAGATATTATGGTTTTTGTAGTCTATGTGTTCATAGAAAGTACTGATAATAAGTGGAAGATGGGAGGAGCCCCCGATTGTTAATTGCTAACTAGAAACAAGGGGCAATTACCCTTTAAATTGTAATTGCTCTCACATGATGGCCGCTTACAGCATTACAATCACTCCACCAAAGTCCTTTGAATAGGGATTTTGCCTCAAGCCATGTTCTGTATCTCAGGTAAATCATCATAATAACACTCAACGCATTAACATTAACATTTAAAAAATAATTCACTTCCAGTATACGTTTTCTTGTGTTTATCAGCCTCATAGCCACTGACACTCCCTTTTCTGGTTTCGTTGAGCTCCCTGTTCAGTTCTGTTCTAACACTGCAGAGTCGAATCATCTGGCAAGAATCAAGTTTGTTATTAGTTAGGACCCCCAAAAAAACAAACCAATGAAGTTTCAATTTTAGTTGATAAACTGAAGGAAACGCAACAGAAAGATCTTACAGAAAAACAATCATGTTAAATGATACTAAAAGCCTTTAAAAACAAAACACATACTGTTTCTAACATAGGAGAACACCATACATCTGTTATAGTGCAGCCACAGGCCAACACAGGAAAGTTTAGTCATTATATCCTCTACTTCTGTTTACAATAAACGGGCCAGTATTTAAAACATGGGCACGCAAAAGACACTTTCATTTTATGTCTGCATGTGGCTTTCTGCTAACAATTATAGCAACACAAAAGTGTTGTTGCCAGTACATTTTATTTTACTCGGGAAGCAGGAAAAGTCCTTAATGGTATGTCTGTATTGTTTACAATTTAAAAAAGATGCTAGTAATTTTAATTTATAAGCGATTGCATTAAATGCAAAATATCCTCAGCAGCAAAAATTCTCAGAGCAATTCTGACACAAATCTATCAAAGTTTTTACCACCAGCAGATAAAGCAAAGGATATTCCCCACTATCTCCTTTTAAAAAGATACTTGATTTTCAGAAAGAGCTGGGCAAGATGGGAATCCCTACTCCTAGCCTCCTAAGTACAATTTCAAAGCCAAACTACTTCAGAGGATGCAACAAGAAATTCTAGAAAGACTTTCTCAGCTGATTCAGTCCCATGAAAAAAGCAGGAAGGATGCCTCACCAGCCTAACCATAGCATGAGTCCAAAGACTGCTCTAATACAAAAACGTATTAGCTTCCTGTGTCTTGAAATTAAGGCTTTTTTTCCTAAAAGCTATAAAATCGATTATTCCAGTCTAATCAGATAACAACATGATCAATGATTGAAGGATTTATATTAAAAAAAGACCCACAGGTTTCATTAACAATAAAATACAAATTTTAAAATTTACTTCATAGTGGCAATCCTTTTGTTGTGTAAAAACATTTGCTCATCTATTAAAATAAGCACAATAATAATTAACAACTAGAAACAATAACATTATAAAGGAACAATGTCTTGCTGATCCTTCTGATTAGATGTTACGTGTAACACTGAATACATTACAGTGATTCACTTCAGAAATTTTCTATCACTTTATCATTTTTCCAGACCAAACTTTATTATTTCTGGGACTAATTTGCAGGTTTGTAGGACTAGGAACCAAGCTAACTAAAAATATATGTAATGGTCCATTTCAGAGAAATTATCCTAAACACTGAATTATTTCTCAGTAATTTTTCCATAACATTACGCTAAGGGTTCAAGACCATATCCCTTGATTTTCATCAGACTACTTTGCAACAGTCTCCTTCCTGGTATTGGGGTTTTTTGGGGGGGTTGTTGGGGTTTTCGGGGGTTTGTTCTGTTTTGTTTTGGTTTTGTATTTTGGTTTTGGTTTTTGGTGGTTTTTTTGTTGTTTTTTTTTTTTTAAGATTGATTTAATGTGGTAAATGCAGAAAAAGTATCTGCACATTTCTCTATGGGTTTTCGCTGGGTTTTGGTTTGGGTTTTTTGGTTTGGTTTTGGGGGGGGGGTTTCCATTAAAAAGAAAAGCTGTAACTTCTAACTTGCATCTTAATTGTTTTTAAAAGCCGTGGATTGCTGTGGGGGGAATCAGAAGCACATGAAGACAATGCAACTGCCATCCCTGCTAGTCTATTCAGATAAGCTTTTCAGTAAAACATATGTCAGCTATGCAAAGTCATTTCTATACTTAGAAACCTTTGAACTCCTAGAAGTTCACGCTGAAGGGAAAAAAAAAAAGAAAAAAAATAAAAACAGGCTGCTGAGATAGATATTAAAGAGATTTTTTTTCTTGTTATTACAAGGAGAAAAAAATACTTTATAACTGCAGATGTATGTATGAAGATTATTCAAAGTCAGCATCTAAAAATTTCTTACTTACGTCATGCTTCAGCACCCTTCACAAAAGAGCATGTAAATCCCATTACATGTTATGGGAGAAAATAATATTCCTGCCCGAGAAAATATAGGAAACCTTGGAGCAAAAAGAGCTGGAAGGGTAGCATTATCTGACTCTTGCCATCTCAGTACAAATACCTCACCGTTCGTAAAAGGTGACATGAAGTTCTTTGAAGTCTAAGAATTAACGTGTTGTCTCAAACATGTTCAGCTCTGCGTGAAAGCTAGTTCATTATCTCTGACTGTATAAACGCAAGCAGTATTGACTGTTTACCGAAACAACCTGTAAATGTGTTAGCCTGTGTTTGCAGAGGATAAGGACCGTGCCATCCCAGGCCCACTTCAGACCGTAAAAGTGGTTCTTTTCTCACCCTTATCTGAACCATCCTCGAACAGACTGCCTCTGAACAGGGTTTACACTCCTTTTCTTTGATCTACTATATAAGAACATCAGAACTGTTTACTTTGAAATGCACGCACTTCTTTCTTGGGGTGCAGGGAAAGGAGACGATGTTTTAAGACGTGAACAGATAATTTCAAGCCAACTAGTCATTTTCTCAGTGTTTCTTATCCTGTCCAATATCCTGAAACATAACTGCTCGTTGCTTAATCTTATTCTTAAATAAATTAATAAGAAGTAACTCACTCTACTACCCATTAGATAGTTCAAAACTTCCCACCCTACTTTCTACAAATGACCTAACAAGTTGCCATGGTAACACCACTGTGATCTAGTCTCAAACCTTCTCTCCCTGAAGACTTCTTTAAGTCTCTGATGCTACATAAACTGAAGTCAACAGCTGTACCTCACACTTCAGAGGAAGATGAGAGCCTGAACTGCAGCACTCCGCCTCATGGACAGCGGTGAAAAATATTTAACCCTGCCTTTCCAACCAACTCCTAGTTCAAACACCATTTACCCACCCTGACTTGATAAAGAGCAGGGTGTTACTCACAGACGTATTGGGAAGATACTAGTATCAGTGCTCCTCCGTATTTTTTACTTGTTTGCAAGCTCGAGAACTGCTTACTTGTTCCTACCTCGAATCGCTCTCCTTTGCTGGTAGAAAGGCAACGGGATTCTTCCAAACCTTGCATCAAACAGGCAAGAGGGGCTCCAAACTTGGGTTTAGGTCTCATAAAAGAAGTCTGTCTGCGTCCTCCTTTGTTACCAGTCCCTTCTGAATCCTCGTCCTTCCTAGCAGGAGATAAAGACTGAAAACCACGGCGCGGCTGGCCAGTCGAGGCCCGCACGGAAAGCACAGGCCGTGATGCAATCACCGGCAGCTACGTGGGCAGGGGACGACTCGGAGCTGAACTTGGCGCCAGGTCAGGTAGCCTTGAGTTCTGCTAACTGCCGCGCTCAGAGATTAGGCGGATGTAACAATCACCTGAAAGGGGAGATTAAAGCGCCTCTCAACGGGGTCTTTTGTTCTCGGCCTCATTTGGTGCTTCGCGGCCTTTGCGGAAGGCGCTTTAAACGTTTGCCCCCAAAGCCGGGGCGGCTCCAGCGAGCGGGGCGCGCCGGCAGCAGCGGCAGAGCCGGGAGGGATGGAGCCGGGGCCCTTCTCGGTGGAGTGGCTGG
>VZTL01085676.1:0-17718 GCA_013400535.1 Scopus umbretta
ACAGTATTCTTGAGATTATGCAAGTAACTTATCTCATCTGGAAGTCCAGGTGAAAGCTCTGAGAGGAAAAACTCAGACTGAAGTGCTTTCCAGTGGGAAAAGCAGCCCCTTTCAGCACGGCCGGGTCCGCGGCGGGAAGCACAGCAAACCCTCTCCAGCCTGGAGAGCAGATTTTTATCTTTTTTCCCCTCAAAGGCTCTGCTTCGTTTGCTTTCTATACTCTGTTTTCCATTCCAGGGACATTTATATCTGAAGTAGTCTATTTTCTCATATTGCCTTCCAGGTCTCTAACAATACCAACTTTTTATCAGCCAAATTATCTGTCTCTTTTACCCCAAAGTGTAGCAGGTGATGCTTTATAAATAAGTCACCACTACAGCAAAGGAACACAGCAGGGAATGGAGCAGCCAGATGTACGCAAAAATTCACTTCATTTCAAAAATGTAATGTAATTACAATTGCTTTTCCCCTAAAGTGTATGGGACTTTTAGTCCCTATTTAAGAGCTTTGCCTATCACTGGGTGACTGATTGTCCTCAAAAATAATTCAGAATCAGGAAGGCCCACTATTTAAATAAAAATACGTCATTAATCACTGGCCGGACAAAACCCCCCAAGCTTACCTTTATTTCTGCCAGTTTTACGGATGCACCAGTACTTCTGCATTAACCGACAGAAGAACACAGCCCCCCAACTCTTGTCACTGATGCTACTGAAGAAGCGAATACACAAATGACAGCAAGATCATTCCTCAGAAGACTTAAAAAAACCCCTAAGATGTTTAGAAAACAAAACCTCCTGTAGCAGCAGCACAGTGGTATCATCTCTAAGGTGATTTTACGACTCTAACTGCAGCAGCGACTGGGCCTGTGAGCTCGGACCAGGAAAGCTGGAGGTTGCCCAGGAAGCCTTCAGCGTCGAGCTCAGCCGCGGCTCTTCTCCCGAGCACTTGCGGCTCTTTCCTGAGCATCCAGCACGGGAAGAAGGAAAAGAGTAGTCCTCATACTTCTGTGCTGAAGCTATTTAAAAAATACAAAATGTATCTTACGGTTTTCTTTGTATAAAATACATTTTCGTGAAAAATATTTTAGTTCAAAGCTGCAGATAGAATTACGTGAAGCTGGGGAATCTGCAGCCAGCACTCTCATTTCTGCAGTGTGACCACGAGAGATTCACAAGCACTTCTACACCTGACATTATTCACATAACATAAAAAAACTGTGAATATTTATGCATGTTTTCCATTCCCCAGAGTTTTTCAGAAATAAATGGTCTAGAAAGAGAAGAAAATTATGAAATATAAACATTTTTAAACTTACTGATAAATTTGTTTAAAGGAATTCATACAACAGCATTGCAACTAAAAAAAACCCTTTATAATTACAAAAAACCTAGAATTCATGGCTTAAGGTTACTTCTATATATATTCTGTTGCAAGATCTATTTGACTAATGTGAAATAAGTTCCCGAAGTTGGAATGGGGTGAGTATTTGCTGTCTTTTAATACGTACATTATTCATCACAGATATTCACAGAACATCTTGCACGGTATCATACAGGAGGTAAAATCTTATCAAGAAACTAGGGCTCCTTAGAAACATCTAAATTATTTACGGTTTTGGCTTTCCAATACTTTCTGGCGTCTGTTGTTCACGCCAGTTATTTGAGAAGGTTTGGAGGGGTAAATGACGACGACTATTTCCAGGTGAATCGTTGCCTGCCCGTCCCCTTGGTGTTCCTCGTACAACTGTCAAAGGACCTTTCGGTATCCAACAGATGCAGGAGGTCTCCTGCCCTCGGCAAGGCGTGCCCAAGTACACAGCATTTCTAGGAGTTATTAGCAACTTTCAGATTTCTGTCAAACTAGATACAACTTTGAATTTCTTTTTCCCATTTCACAAAATGTATAAACGAGAGGTGATTCGTACTAAACTTTCACCAGGCGGATTTCTACTCTTTGAAGACAGGCATGAGTTAATGCAAAAACTATATGAATGCAGCTAGATCAGTGTAAACTAATCCTCCAGTATATTCCAGAAATTGTCTTTCGCAGAATACCATCACGCTAGATTTTAATTTCTCAAGAGGGAAGTAGTCCACAAAACTTCAAAACAAGGTGACCTACAAATACCCACACAGAACTGACATTCTGGGCATTCTGGAAACTGCATATATTAAAAGGAGGAGGACATCATAAGTATGGATAATAATTCACCCATATTTACTGTTACCTACCACTACTAATTAACTGCTATCTATATTCAGTTAGTAGAGAATACTACCATTTACATCAGACTTTCAGAAACTTAAAGAATCAAAAGGATCAGTTGGATACGGTTCTACCCGAGAGCACCATACGCTGGCATTTAGACAAAAGAAGTCTCAGAAATGCATAGAGACTGACCCTCCTCACCATATAGGAAGAAGACACTTCTAGCTTCGAGGCGAAGGCTGTTTTCCCATGACAATATTGAAAAGAAATGGAAAGTGAAAAGGTCTGGCAACAGTTAAATTAAGCCTCGCACATAAATCAAGCTACGGTCTGGCAAAAGTTAAGTTAACCTTCCTTGGCGCTCCGTTCCAAGTGGCATTTATTACCTCCGCAGACCAGTCCCTGCCCCGCTTCCCCAGAGGCGAAGAGTAGGGTCTGCACAGAGACGGCCAGGAGAGCAGCAAGGATCGGTGCGGTTCCGCTCGTACGGGCACGCAGCCGGCTGGGGGAGAGCCAAGACCTCTCAGGACGACTGTACCAACGCTGTCAAAAACAGTGGTCTCAGCAGCAGCAGACACAGACTATGCTCCCACGATAAGACACCGTGCAGCGCAGCAACAGCCGAGCTAGGAGAGGCTTGCGGTGAAGAAACAGTCACCTCTAAAGAGGCATTGCTCCAGACATCCCCTCCCCGGCCACTGTGCCCAGCAGCAGTAATCCTGTTTAACAGCAGACACAACTCTGCTGCAAGCTATTCAGCTAAACCTTGGTTCAACGTTTTTTCATCTGCTCTCCCCAGCCCTCCTTAACCCATTACGACCGTATGTTTTCCTGTGCGGCGAGTTAAGCAATTAGCAGCTTTGCAGGCATTAGAAAGGAATTTTCCTGAAAAAAAATTAAATTGTTTCAGATTCTACAGTTTCTCAGTATTCCTCATAGTGCCCCTTCTAAGCTGGGTATGACCAAGGTCTAGCATTCAGCAGGTAAAAAGGCTTGAAGACTGCCGACCTCGACCCGTAGAGGGAAAAAAAAAAGAGATGGAGACAGGTACCTTCTCTTTTCCTACTCGCATTAGGGGACATTCCCAGCTCTTCATGGCTGCACCCCTGTTCTGATGCACTGGATGCTGACTACATCTGGATGTAGACTATATAAACGGTAGCCCGCATCTGCCCCTAGTTGTCCCTGCCGTTCTTCCTGTGATACCAAGTCCCCAGGTGCTTCGCTTTGGCTGTGCTCCTCAAATTGATGGTAGGTGGTCTGAAGCTCTTCCACAGAGCTATCTTCAACGGTGCCCAAACTTTGATGGTAGTGCATGACCACAAGAAATGGTGAGGGTAGCTTAACTGCTTGTCAAAAACACTGGGAACCAGCGGTTTATAATCTTCCGGTACCCTCTCACTGTTTGAGTTTTGTGCCTGGAAAGCCAGCCACGTTTTCCATCAGTTCCCTGGGAAAGAGCCGCTGAGCATCTATGCTCGCTGGCGAACGGAATCCACAGGGATAAATCACTGACAACTTAGGACTATTTAAAAACCGTGTTTGTGTGACAGTGTTCTTGCCAAAACTTCCTCTCAGCTGTTTTCAAGACTTCTCTGACAAACTCCCGTTGTAATCAAAGCCATGCAGTCACTCTGTTATCTAAGTCCCGTTATCTGCATCAAAAACCTGCACAACAGACAGCGGACCAGGCCGCGACGTTTGCCGCTCAGAGCTGGCATCTTCGCCTCTCTACGAACGGGAAGTCGTGGCCAAGTACGCGGAGGACAGATTAGACCACCTGCAGTTACTTTCGTTTACTTTAGTTCCTTCAGCTGGGCATTCTTCAGCAATGTATTGTTCTGTACACTTTTCCAAAGCTAAATAACTCAGCTTTAATTTCCTGCCATTCATCCTGACATTGGCTGATGAAGTAAATGGCTGTGAATGCCTACAAAGGGGAAACTCAGGCTTCACACACCAAGCAGATGTTAGACAGAACATGTGGGAACAATCTAACATTGACAACAGCAAGTTCTACTGCAGTGTGACTGCTTTGTTAAAACAGATTAAGGCCAAATTACTGTAGATCAACACCACAAAAAGGAGAGCCCCTGTGCCTTTCTTCGCATGGGGATGGCTGCTACAGAGAGGTTTTTCATAAACATCTCTTTTCAACATTTTTTTAAAAAATTGTTATTATAGAAGATCTCTGCCAGTTATTAATATCTGTGGTCTTTTTTTTCCTCTTCCTCGATGTGGGAGTATGGACACAAGATCTGGAATAAAGAAAGAGGAGAGGGATAATGTTTATTTTGGTTCTTTGGGTACTTTGGGTGGTCTCTTTCGGCTCCCTTTCTACTCAACTTGTTTTGAGAAGTTTTCATAACGACTGAGCATTGGACAGGAGTTTTTCATGAGGGAGTAGATGGATTCAATTATACGGCTGGTTTCTGCAAGTCTTCTCTAGAGAGAGTTCCCACCAAAGTCAACGGGAGCTGGTTAGCAGAAAGTCTGAGGGATCAGACCCACACCCACAGAGACTAAATAATACAGATTTCAACCAAGTTTGACAAACACAGTAAAAATGAGGAAACTAATAAGGAGAATGGTAATACAAATGGAAAGTTATGCTGAAAACTTGCTGAACAAAGAAAAACATATTCAAATGCTTACGCAAAAATGTTCTCCAGTAATGAAAATAAAGCTTATTGCAAAATATGCAAAACCAACAAAGAGCAGTCACGCTTTGTAATACCGATACTCACTTTAAAGCTTTAAGAAGTACCACATTTTAAAGAATCTTCAGTCCAAATCCATCTCAATATCGTTCATATTTAATTCTAGTTATTTCTGCGATTCACAGCGTATCTTGCCGTAGTCATAAAAAGTCAACAGTAACCTTTCAGGCAGCACATGCGATCAGTCCTGCCTTCAAACAGGGACAAAAGGCAGAGGCTGCCTCCCCTACACCCTACACTGCCACCCCTACACTACTGCTTTTTAGCAGTATCAGTCTCCAAAAAGCGAGACTCTGTCGTGACAAGGACAGGGACCGAGGGGGCACAACACGGAGCACGCGCAAAGAAAAGATGCGAAGAACCAAAGAAAAAGAACCCAAGCTGGTGACCGTTTCCTCTCATTTGGGCAAATTCCCATGGATGCAGCCCATGGTGTCTGCAAAACACCGAGCACAAAGTCTGCCCAGAAATTTCAGGAATTTAGCCACCCAGTTTGCATCCTCTCCAGCTGCCCGGCCAAAAGCACGGTGCTGAATGAAGGCTCCAGTTCCTGCTTTGTAAACAGCAACAACCGGTAAAGCTTTCAGTAGGGTGGGGGGGAATCACTATTCACAGTGGGTAAGCAGCCATTCTGGAAGCCATCAGTTCTGCAGCGAATTCCTAACAGAATCCCAGTGATATCAGTCCAGAAGCACGCATGATAGAACTGTGCAATTTTCTGTTTTTCCCGCAAAACCTACAAAAATTCCAAGATACTTTCCTCAAAATTTTGGTCTCATCTAAAGGAAAGCTCAGTGTTTCAATACAGGTGTAAGAAAAGGAAGACAGTAGTTAAGACTTTCTAGAGAGGTTAATACGCACAGCTCAAACAGCTATCGCCACCGAAGACATGCGGAGCCCAGTCATTCCCCGAGACCCTTTTGCCTTCGCAGCACCAGCTCAGCTGCCGGCGGACCGAAACTCAACAGCACAGCTCTATTTAGGCCAATGCCAGTCATAGCATGAATCTGTTCTGTATCACCAGGTCTCTGGTCTAAAATGACTGTGCCTACCTAAGAATAAATGCACGTCTGCAAAGTTTATCTGCTTCCAGTCACAGACATTTCCAGTCCATTTCTTACTACCTGCCTGGGAATTGCAAACAAGTGGATTTGCTACTTCTAACCACATCACTACAGCACACAGAAAACGGCACAGGGAGAAAGTAGTTTCATTTTCCCTTTATTTAAGCATGGTTTGCGGAATAACTGGCAGATAGGTTGGTTTAAACAAGACAAGCTCTGACTCATCACACCGGTCACTGATGAGAAAGAGCCGCCGGGGCAGCCCCGTTCACGCTCTCACCGAGAAGCAGAAAGGCCGTGTAGGCTGCACGTGCTGCCCTCCAGTCCTGCTGACTAGAAATACCCCGTCTTAGTGCATGTGGACAACTACTTGCAGAAGAATCACAGATTACAATATTGTTTAATTTATCAAGCTTTATGAAATTCTCATCGTTATTCAGCTGGGTGCAGACAGACAGAGAGGATCCTGGAAGGGACCTCCGGGGGTTGCATAGTTCAACCTTCTGCCCAGAGCAGTACTGCTGACAAAACCAGACTAGGTTATCTGTGGTTTTATTCAGCTGAGCCTTGCAGACCCCCAAGGCTGGAGACTCCCCCAGCCCCCGCTGCACCACCCTCCGATGGAAAAGCTTTTCCCAACGTCCATCCCGAAGCTGCCCGGCTCCGAGCTGTGGCCGCTGTCCCCTGCCTTACCACCTACCACCCCCCAGGAGAGCTTGGATCCACCACCTTCCCCTCTCCCCTCCAGGCGCTTCCAGACCGCTGGTGGGTCCCCGCTCGGCCAGCCGGGACCAGCCCGGCCCTTGCCACGTTACGGTTTCCTTCGTGCAATTAATCTCATTTTAGGACCAATCTTTTTCACAGACTTAGCCCATACGTACAAGAACACAAGTACCCTGCGAGACACTCCCTTTATTACCTCAGGTCAAGATAATATCTGTCACGCTGGTGGACTGAACGAAACCTCCCCCAGGCTGGTGGGTGTGAGAAATGTTCTTCACTCAGGAAACGGTAAGCAGCAGTTAAGTTCTTTCGGGCACAGAAGGGACTGGCTGGAACAGAAACTCAAACACAGGAGCCACGATATTGCCGTCAGGGAACTGAGGCAGAAGGGGAGCAGGGCAAATGCAGCCCAGCAGGCGTTACAGGGACAGGCAGAAAGACACGGAGAATCCAGGCAGTTGGGAAAACACTGGGAGCTTGAACCTGGAAAACGGTCAGGAGGGAGAAACGGAGAGAGCTGCAGAGATCCCTGGCCGAGACAGACTGGAACCCAGCTCCTGTTGCTTAATTTCTTCAGTATTCTGGAAAACAGGAGGCTGTAGGTATTCTTTAAAACCTGTTCAAGAACTAGACCCGGTAGGGAGCAACCTACAAGGCCCTGAATACTGGCTGATGAGCTGTGTCAAAAGGGGTAAAAATATGAAAGTTTTCTTAGAACACTGATGCCAGACCGAACTGGGATGTGCACTTAACATAGATACTTTTAAGTACATTTATTTAAAAAGCATAGTAGAGAAGCTGTGAGAAATATGAAATACATACATGAACAAATACTGTGTCCCAGTAGGAATACTTGGCCCCTCCGTATGTTTCTAAGGAGACCAAAGAAGTGAACTAAATACTCAAAGTCCTTGCGCGCACAGAACAGAACTATTTCTTTTTATTTATAATATTTCACACTATTTCATAGCTGTGTTCGCCAAGATAAAATATCTTTTGTATACACAAGAAAGTACTACTTTTTATTCGTGACCTACAAGCACAAGCCTGTTTGGAAGGAGCCCAGGGGCGGACTCCAGCCATATAGATTTACATCCTTTCTGGAGACCTGACCAGTGCCACCAGGAAATCTCTAAATCACTAAAAGCTGCCAGGAACTGGGAGGATGAGCCAGAAAAAGGAGTGCCTGTTTCTTATCTCCCCCAGCACATGTTGCCGAGCACTGCCAGGACTGGGCTTTCTGGACCTCTGGTCTGAACTAGTATGTTAGTTCTTTCATGTTTGTATGTGAAATAAGCATAGAAAAAACAAGAGACAGGACTGGATTCTAAATAGTTTTGAGCGGTGCAAATCTAGAACACCCTCAGTGCCCTCAAAAGGGTAGGCCAGCAACTGCATACTGGTCTCTTTGCTCAAGTAACTAGCGATGGGACGAGAGGAAGCGGCCTCGAGCTGCGCCAGGGGAGGCTTAGGTTGGGTATCGGGAAAAATGCCTTTCCTGAAGGAGGGGTGAGGCACTGGCACAGGCTGCCCCGGGAGGCGGTGGAGTCCCCATCCCGGGAGGGGTTCAAACAACGTGTGGATGTGGCACTTGGGGACATGGTGTAGTAGGCACGGAGGTGTTGGGTTGGCGGTTGGACTGGATGGTCTCAGAGGGCTTTTCCAACCTTAACAATTCTACTCTATACACCATGCAAATGTGACGGCAATCTTTTCCAAGGTATGAGGTGCATTGGAGAAACAACGTGATCTCAGCAAACTGCGCTCCCCCTCTCCCTCCTACTCCCCAAGTGCACGAGTGACATGTTACAAGCACTTCTGCCGTCAGAGGGATTGCTTACACGGCATTTGCTCAGCCACAGCCAGGGTTCACATTCCAGCATCAAAAGATTTGGTCCTTAAACCTGAATTTTCTGCGTATGTTCCTAACTTTCTGAAACCAAGCTAATGGGGATATGTCAGAATTGTTCCTACAGACCTGCTTCTCCGATGTATTAAAATTGATTTGAAATACTGTCACTTACCTATTGGCTGGGAAAACTGCAGGTGAGAAAGTGACACTTCTGACCTTAATTTTCCTCGGAGATAGGGGTTTTTTTGTCAGTGTTTAGGCCAAACAGATGAAACTAAATATAATAAAAATATTACCTTTGACATTCCTGCTTTTCCTCCAGAAGCAAAGTGGGGCCCTTCTGTAAGTAAATCATACTCAAACACAGCATCATCCCTACACCTAGTTGAAGAGAACTAGGGCACTGTTCTTTCCATCGTATTCATCTATTTCCTCTTCCACTGTAAGAGGCTGCTGAAAAGCGCTAATGAGCCATTGCTTCGTCTAACCCATTTGCCACATTCTGTTCAAACACCAACACTGCATTCCCCAGCTCTCACCCTTCAAATTCTTAGCACCGCAGCTGGAATTAATAAAAAAAAAAAATATTTCAACAGTACTTGTAGTATGAATAGTGGATATTTGAACTGCAGCCTACCTAGAACTACAGGAAACTATTCTCTCTTTGGTTTTTCAAAGCTCTTCAAAGTGGTCTTTAAAGTGTCATTAAAGACACTTCATGTACATGAAAATACTGTTCCTTCTTTCCATCAAGAGTGCTAACATTCCCCACTCAAACTACCCAGCTACTCCTACAGCTGCCTGCATTTTTCAGTCATCTCTCATTAGTCTTATTATGCCAGCAGACCACTGCTAAGTTTATATTTAGTAACTTAAGTAGCCTATGAAGCAGTAACATCAAAAGATTTAAAAGACAGATTTCGTGTGCACAGCCAGCAATTTAAACCCATACAGAGGTAAACCTGTAACTATAAACGGGCTGAAGAAAAACTGCAATGACTCTGTGAAGAAAAATTATTCTGTATCTGTGATTAAGTGGAGGAAAGGATTTGGCTGGTAATAGAAATGAAAGCACAGATACCAGCTCTCTCTTTTAGGGGCACGTGCTATTGCAGCTCTTCACAAGGCATTACTGATTTTTTTTTTGTTGTTGCCAGTCTATTTGATTGGGCAATGATTCGCCAGACCTTACCCTGCGCCGAGCATTTTTCCAGACCTGTCACCTCTAGCTAACTGGATGATGCATTCTGAGTCTGCAAAGCGGTATGAAACAGGCAATCAAATTCACCTCTTTGGCAAAACATAACCCGCAATGATGATTTTCAGAAAGTCATGAGAAGCACAAGAACGAAGAAATAATATAGAAACTAGTGCTTAATTTCAGCTCTTGCAAATGACTGCTGTCATACGAAATATTCAATAATTACAATCCTATGATAAAAACACAAAACAAGAACCTTCAAAATATTGGATGCAGAAAGGAAAATCCTTTCAAAACATGTACATCGCAAATTCTGGTAGGGTTTGTTTTTTTCATCCTGGAGCACTGAACTATTTAAATACCAAAGATGGATGTTAGCTTCAAATTAGTTTGTGGAAAAAAACCCCAAACTAAAACAAAAAAACACACACCCCACCCCCTACCCTAAAACCATGGACGCTCTAGATCTGGCTGATTTCTTACACACTGACTTTATATGGTGTAAATCCATGAACTGGAACTCATTTGCACTAAGATCGAATGAGGCAATTAAAAAAAAGTGTTGTTTGTTCCCACTAATTTATTTTAATACAATGGCAAGCTCATGTAATATTTGATGCTTGTTTCACGAAGAAAATAATGGTTTGTATTTCAGAGAGAACGTTTTTATCACCGGTGCGTTAGCCGGTTTCATTAGCCCAATCCAGCAATGAGTTCCATACAGACAGACCGCTGCAAATGCGTACGGATTTGTGTTTTACTGATCTATTCAGGAAGGGTAAAATAAAAATGCCTGAGCTAGCAGTCTTTCTGTCTTGAAATCTCCTTCTGGATACCTGCATCAAACATTTTATTGCTTCTTAGTAACTGATTTATTATGAAGTAACTGCTACATGCTTTTTATTCATAAAAATAAATTTTAAAATGCCTTACATAAAACATTGACCTGCTTAGCTGGTATTTCAGCTGTTCATTAAGATTTCGCAGAGGCCTAATATTCTGTATGAATTCCATGTACGATGTTTTATTCGTTTTCACCACAAAATGCCTGCTATTTCACGTTTTTATTATACACAGTTTAAAAAAAGAAACCTGACATGTGCAAAATAAGTAAATAGTGAGTCAAACAGCACAGCATGATGAGCAGCGGTCACAGTGACCCTTCTGCTCAAGCATTACACTGCCGAGATGCCCGAGAATCCACACAGTCACACTAACCACCGAGATAACTTTCAGTGAACCCATTACATGCGCTTTTTATTTTTTTTAATCCCTCTTCTCTGGAAACACATTTAAAAAGGGCGAGTGAGCAGGAGAGATAATGTGGCAGTGTACTTCACAGACTTCTTGAGGGAAGGAGTTGCTCTGTAGAGCACTGTAAATTTTCAAATCTCTTTATAAACAAGCAGCTTCCAAAATATTCCTTTGAAGCGGACTGGGGGGGGAGGAGGTTAAAAAAAAAACAAAACACAAAACAACACACCAAAACCAAAAACATAGATGGCAGCTCTTGGCTAGGTCTCATATCAATGCCAGCAGTGGAAAAAAAAATTAACATGTAAGCATGGGTAAAACTTTTTCAGAATATTCTAACATTTTAGGTATCTTTCAAGAGTCATGACTTCACTTTCAGTTATGTCACATCAAAGTGAGAAATGGTAATTTAGTTCAATATGGCCCAAGTCTTTTTTCTCATCAAAACCAGAACTCTATAGTTGCTCACAGTAACGCTGAGCTCCAAGAGCAGCATAACTGGTGAGAGCTGAATCACAAGCGTCCTTCCCAAATTAACTCTGAGAAGGATTCTGGATGAAAGGAGTAATTTTGGAAAGTTAATGGTACGTTTACCATTAGAGATGTGATACTCACCACCTGGGTTGCCGATTAATGTGTCTTTACTTTGCAATTTCCTGTCGAGGTCAACAAGCTTACCAGATGATACGCATGTCTTGTTAACACCGCCTGGAAGACAAGCCAGTGACCGCTCTGCGCACCCAGAGGCACCCAAGGCACGATAGAAGAACTAAAGGGGAAAGCAGGCATAGCCACAAACGTGGTACATGGTGCCAGTTAGTCTCAGACGCCCCGCCATCAGAGGGGCGTTCGACCCCATCACTACAGAAACTACGTGCAACTTCTTAAACCACAAATATGGGACAGAAAATGCAAAAATGTAGAAACAAAATCCACCAGCAGTGCTGATAGATCTAAATCCACAGGATTTATGGGGACAGAGTAAAATTTTCCATCAGAAGCAGGCGAAGGGAATGTTTTCATCAACTCTTCCCTTGGTAAAAAACGTCATTAGCTCCTGGTGATGGCATGAGCTGTGGCGTGTGCACCATGGAGAAGCCAGGACAGCAGGGGAGAGGATAGCTTGCGGTCCCATTGCTACTGACACTTTTGATCTGCTCCAGTGAAACGCTAGACGCCATGGAAAGCACAGACTGTACGCTCCCCTCCCTCCCTCGATTCATGGGCAATAGAAGAATAGAAACTAGAACTGAAGTGCCTGAGAAGTACACGGGAGCTGTTGCTCAGCTGAGGACACCCAACGCAACAAACCATTGTTAATCTTAAGAGTCGTCTGGAACCAGGCCAGAAGGAAAAAAGGAACAGCTCTTTTGTTTTTCCTTCTGTACCTGCCGTGTTTAGCCACACAGCATTTTGTAGTCATCTTCTCCATGCACAGCACGAACACTGACTCCAGCCACGTGTTCATTAGCTCTTTCTCGACATGCATTGCTGAGAGCACCCTCTTCCCAGCCACCACAGAGCACAACTATCTTACCCAAATCAAGTTATTTCTTTTAGCACAGTCTCCTTCTGTGAACACTGGTCCAGAACAGCCTGCAACGTCCCTGGGTTTTGGGGATGATTCAAAACAAGAATGGGACAGTAGACTTTGGGATACAAACCAAAAAGGAAATGGCTCTAGTCATGCTTCTCCCTGAAGAACAACGGTGTGCAGGCTAGGATGCAGGACAAGATACATACAGTCAACACTCAAAAAACTGCACTAGTGATCGTGCTTAAGTGCTGCAGTCAAGCATATAAAAATATCAGCTGTTTTTTCATGCTGTATTAACTATGCATTACGAAATATTTGTTCAGGATATAATTGCATACTGTTTTATTTTTCCCCCCACAGGATTCCTGCGTCTGCCGCCACACAGGACGAAAGAACTCCAGCTATTCAGGACTGGCATTTCACCGCTCAGTGTGTGCTCCCCAGCTCATTTACAGAGCAGCCGGCGAGCCAAGTTCCCCGATACCCCTGTCACGACGTCCCAACCTACGCGCTCCCGCGCCGGTCTCTGCCCATCCAGGCTGTTCCCTTCCCCAGCGGCCAAGGCACTCGGCACTGGGCGTGCACAACAGAGCCAGCCTCCCTTGTCTTCTGTCCTGTCGCCCCAAGCCGCAGTGACACACGGGACAAGCAAGGCTTGGGAAAGTGCTGCCCAGCCCTTGTGTTCTGGAGACTCGTAAACCGAAACCACAGAGAGCTTAGCTACCACACCAACAAATATCTATTCAGTTTTCAAAGGCTTAGAAGTCAGTTTAACTCGATTCTCTATGTCAAACCTCCCGTCTCAAAGTCCTTTTTTCAAAGAACAGAGGGCTCATGGGGTTTTCAACAAAATTTTTGCAGCGTAAAATTTAAACGTAAAATCCAATGACTTTTTCCAGCCACCCTGCCCTTGTGAAAGCTATGACCATTTTGACTGGAATTAATATTCAAAAACGATTGGTTAGTTAAGTTTAGCAATATTCTAAGCCACTGAAAAGAGTGATCGTCTTATAGGAAATGTTGAACAATCTTGGTTTTCTTATACAACAAAACTTTAAAAAAAAAAAGGGGGGGGGGAGCAAGATGATCCACAGACTGGAATAAGGCCTCTAGAACAGGCACTTCTTTGTACGCTCAGATTTTTTCAGCACAAAAGGTAGAGATGCTCTATGTGAGCTAGCCTGAACCTGCTCATGATGTACTCATATACATACTACAGTTATTGCCCAAAGTTATGTATATCAATTAAAGGTAAGAAATTGGAACCTAAATATAACTAACTGCTTGATGTGATGTGACGCAACATGTCAACTTCGGGAAGTAAATTCAGACTTTGAGAGGATAAGCCACAAAGCCACGCAAGCATCACAAATGTACATAACACACCGAATAATCTTTAAAAAAAAAAATAATTTACAGACTGCAAGCACCTTTCTCTGGTCTTCTAACATAAGAACAAGATAATTCTTCACAGAGTTAAAGGTGGGAAAACCTGAAAAAGAAAGTGTATTTTTACAATGCACATGAGCAAACTATGACCTCATTGTTTACAGGAACCTCTGAAGTAAACAGCTTTACAAAACCAAAAAGGGAACTCTAAGGGTAGTTTTCATATCAGCATGAATGTAATGATACAAGTATCTTGTTTAATGCTACTAAACCACGTATTTCAAAGCTTAAAAGATTGTCTTATTAGGCTCAAGGACCTCTTAGATCAAGATGAGACACATATAGGATAATCTATCTTCCTTAATTGCTGTTCTAGAGTTCCTGCTCCTTCCTTTGAACCACGCCGTGTTTTTCAGCGGTGAGGACAGCATGCCAAATTAAATGGACTTTAAACTTTCTACAGCAGCAGCAAGTGCCAACATTCCAGCTCCCAGGAATGCATGTGAACTACCACTCAATTCACAGACAGCTTCACATGCCCACATACAGCCACTTCACCAGAAAAAATTTAACTCAGTAATGTGTAAAATTATCTGAGTTATATTGAACATGGCATCTTACAAAAAGCAAAATCTACCGTTCTGGAAATTGTATGAAGGACTGGTCTTGGTACTTGCACTAAGGAAGGAACTACAACAGCGTGCACACCAGCAAGCAACCTGACTGTGCCACTCACAAGGGTTTTTTTTGATTTTATATAAAACAATTAAAACACTTTTCAACACCAATGAACTGTCAAAGTGTACTTGAGAAGGAGCCATTTTTTTGCATTGAGATAATTTTATTTTGATTAATATTTCCACCTAAAAAAAGCCTGTCAAATGTAAGTAAGTTTTCCTGAAGGCAGCCAGGTAGCAGACCCATTCTGAAAACTGCAGAAACTCAGATTCCTAGAGAAAGGTACCTAATAAGTGACCTAACTGCTTACGACTTAACACTACTTGTGCCTATTTACACAAAGATAGAGGATAAGATATTTCTAAAAAGAATGTGGAAATAAGTTTTCCGGTTATAATGAACACAGAAGAAAACCAAGTATTAGGGGCAAAACAAGCACTTTACGTCCACTGCTTCTTAAAGAATGCAACAGTGTGACCAAAACATGGCACTACATGTGCATGTTAACATGCCTCCTGAACAGGGCATCTGTGACAATCATCCTCAAAGGGGCAGATAACTCATCGCAATTACCAGCACTTCTAGTAGAATATCCAGATTGCTTACGAATGAACTTCCAGCCAGTTTCTTTGCATGGCACAACACCGCACTAAGGACCAAACAAACTTTCTTTCCATAAACGCTACTCTTCTAGCAGAGAAAACAAAGCTTCATCAACAGTGACAAACCGTTGCTGTAGGTTTTATCACGGGATCTGCGCTCTCATGCTGGTTTTGAGTCAGTCACCTTGGCTATCTTCTTTTGAGCGATACTATCCGCTTCAGCGGCTCCTAGTACAGTAAGAGCCTCTCAGCTCAATCTCTAGGGTTACTTCAGCATAAGTAAAGACAGAAAGTGAACATGAGGAAACAAAACACACAGCATATTCTAAAGGACATAATTTCCAAATTTTGGACCGTGGCATTGTAATAGTCAAACCTGGCAGTTACACACGTACACAGATTTTTGGATAAAACACGACTCTCTTAATGGAGGAGAAACACCTGTCTTTTCAACAGAAATGAATGGTATTTTTAGAGGTCATATTTAGCATCTTTTCCAAACAAGTTTCAAGTAAAACATGATGAATCGCAGGTGACATGCTCTTGGGACAAGCAACATGATTTAGCTAACCAGTGCAACTAGTTAATTCCTCCAAATTTATCTTTTCTAGTGATGTTATCTTAAGCTTATTTGGAATTTTGACCTTTTTGTTATTTTTCTTTACCCAGGCTCTTGTTTCAAATATGTAACACTTCATATCTATATAACATACAATACTGAAATTGTTTACTTTTTTGCAAAAAAATTAACACAGCAGATACCTTTTAAGTACTACCAGCATTTTATTTCATGTTTCCTTAAAAAAAAAAAAAAATCAAATCTATCCTAGTGATTTTACATACAAGCCAAACAAAAAGATACGATTTTTCACACTGTCCAACAGTGTGTTCAAGATTGTCTTGAAAAAGGAAATTTAAATAGAATTGATGCATTTCTTTCCATATACTCAGGTCTTCAGAATGAGACTCTGTGGCTAATGACTGTCAGCTAAACACTTTTAAGACTACCCTCTCCCCAAAGACTGCCTGCCAGAGGTAGCTACAATCAGACAGTGAGCCTACAAAAATATGTGATGGGCAAGTTTTTGAGATACTGGAACACTTAACAGCTCCCCAAGAAAAGAAAAAGACTAAAGCAGATGCTGTGAATAGTCCACAGAAGAATCTTGTCAGAGCAAAATCTAACTGGTTTTGCACTCATTTAAAGTTAGTTTTTTGAATAAATACCACAAAAAGGAAGACATATTAAGTCTATTTCTTATATGGACACTGTCTGGAAAATGATGTAGAGTTATCTGCTCATTTTTACCATTCACACCCATCGCTGCTGGAGCTTTCCTAACAGTACTGACAAAAATAAAGACTGTTCTCAGCAACCACAGGTTGGTAACTCATTGGATGGTATCCGCAGCCTTCTACTTTGCAGTCTCACATCTGGTATTATCACTGGTATTGAAGGATCAGTGAAATTCCTTCATCGTGACTAGCACCGAGACCTACTGCCTTAAATTTGACATTACACACTGTGCATAAGGCAGCACGGTAATTGCTGTGCCAATCTGATGACTCAAAACTGTGCCTGGAACAGCACAACCTCTATGTGTGCAAGGTCTTAAAATGTCTCTGAGCCAGCACGATGAATGCAATACAGCTTTAAAGAGAAAAGAGATTCAACAGATACTAATATAAATAATAATTTTGTACGGAGTTATTGTCTCAACACAGCTCACAAGATATTTTAATTTCAAGTACTATCACTTAACAGTTTTCAAGAGGACTCTCTAGATTCTTGAGACATACTATCAAGGGCAAATCATTAGACAGTCTCAAGTTCAATGAATCTATGAGGAAAGGGACTAGCTTAGCCTGACTTACTTTTCAGTTCTGTGGCTAATAGACAAAAATCTTTCCTGGCCTTCCACTCAAAATGAGAGCGTTTCTTTTGATTTTAATCTTAGAGCTTTCTCCCTGATGTTTTATGCAAGATTGACAAATAAGAGCATAATTGTATTACCACCATCATCATCATCATTGCTTTCCTCCCTTCCTTCTTTCCCCCCCCGACCCCCAGCTGACCCGCGTTCCCAGCAGGGTAGCGGACCCCTCAGAATGACATACTGTCTTTTCCTACCGCACAACATCCACATTTTATTCAGGCCTGAGTTGAGCTGTTGAGTGCTTTCACCGTAACAGCCACAACTTAGGTGCTTTTAAAAACATTTTTTTACATTTCATTTTACTTGGAAGTTTGCTTGAAATGTCAAAATTCTCTTACCTAATGTTTCCTTTTGTAGTTCACGGCACCTACTTTGTAGCTCACTCCCTTGCTGAAGCGAAGTTTGAAGCTGTTGAGTTTTCAGCTCAACCGAGTCGGCCACCAGTGTGAGATGTTTTATCTTTTCTTGGAGGCATTCATTCTCCCTCTGGGATTTTGCTAATCTTTGATTCAATTTGGGTATTTCTGAGGAGGGGGAAAAAACAAAACAA
>VZTL01085751.1:0-13122 GCA_013400535.1 Scopus umbretta
ATGCCCATTAATAACAACCCCACCGTCCACAATAAAATGATCTTTTCTCTCTTGTGACTGTGTCTGCCAGAGGAGACTCTGGAGTGGGGAGCTGTGGTTTGGTGGTGAATACTTGGGGTGTAGTTTAGGACCGTTCCCTATACCAGCATCCTTTCCAGCGGGCCTCAGCGCTGAGTTGAGGGGTCTGAAAAGAGGATGGCAAAGTAGCAGGTCAGACAGGAGGGTGGAGGCTGGAAGGGAGCTGTGGAGGTCATCTGTCCCAACATCTGCTCAAGCAGGCTCACCTAGAGCTGGTTGCCCAGGACCATGTCCTGGTGAGTTTTGGGTATCTCCGCGGAGCAGCGCCCTGAGCTTGGTGCAAGGCCAAGGTCTACGCAGGGCATGGTGGCCAGGAAGGCCTAAAGGTTTGCTGTCCAGGCTTCCTGTCCCCTGCAGCCTCCTACACACAGAGTACGCCCGCAGTGTGACGGAAGAGGTAGCATGAGCACTCTTATCTTTGGCAGGTCAGTTTTTGCACAGAATTGTACACGTTACCTTTTACAGATTGCCAGTTTTGAGTTAGAGATCTTCTGAGTTCGCAGCTTCATGTACTAAGTTGTGAATGAAGGAATTCTCATTAGATCTATCTGTGGAAAGACAATTGAGTGCTTGTTTGCATTTTTTGTTTGGTTTTTCCATTAGGAAAATAAGAAAATAAGTTGTATTTATAGAGTACATTGTCTCATGATTTTTAGAGATCCAAACAGACCATTACACTGCTCAGTCAGAAGAGGCTTCTTGTTGCTTTGTTTAGTCTTCTTGACAGGGTGGGGTCTTTTTACTATTTTGACTCTCTCCACAGAAAATATTCTTCATCTCTAAGTTAAAAGACCTTCCTTAATACTTAATTTTTGACAGTGCTTTCTTCAAATGAAGCCTGGAACATGAGAATCACATCTTTACATTTTAATTGCCAGCCCCAGCATTTACAGTTTTATGCAGAACAAATTCTGCACTCAATCATATGTGGGCAATGCAGTGCCTCTGTGGATTTGCTGGACATCACTGCCTGGCCCAAAACAGTGCGCTGGTTTTGGTGCATTAGGAGCAGTCAGCATCTGGCTGAGTCCCAGACTTCTGCAGGTAGAGCATAAGACTGACAACTGCCCTTCGTCCTCCAGCAGAGCCTTCAGAACACTCCCGGTTCAGTCAGCACATCTGCCCAGACAGGGAACGGGGCCATTCCTGAGAAGAAATGGTCAGATGGAAACTGCTCTGCGTGGCTGATCAAGCCAGGCCTTCACTGCCTGTGCACATTGGTTTCAGGCGCTGTATTCTCACTCAGGACTTGTTGCAGTCTGAACTCATCTTCCCACCTGGATCACAGGAAGTATCCTCTATTAGTGACTCTTTGCTCTGACAGGCGTCCTGCTGTGCATTGCAGCAGTTCAGAGCTAAATAATTTATTTTGGAAGCACATTTTGTACATGAATTAGAAAATGGAAAAGAACAGGAATATTGCAACAGTGAACTCGGGGGGGACAAATAAGTTCTGCCCTATAGTTTCTAGGCATTGCACTTTGCTATCCATTGTTTCAAAATTGCTTTCTCTCCCATACTAATCTTCAGAAGAGAAGGCTGATCCAAAGTGTTTGGTTTTCTGGTTGTTTGTTTTTTTGTTGTCGGTTTTTTTTTCCCCAGGGTGGTTCATTGATTTCCATTTTTAATAATAAAGGTGAATAAAGAGAAGAAAAAAAAAAAAAAAACATGACAAGATATTACCTAGCATTTAAAATAGAATGTGTATATGTGCCACAGCACACTTCACCTGTGGACATCAAAGTGTCTCACAGAGGTCATAATCCTTATTTCAAAGATGAGGAAACAGAAGTGCTGAGAGGGAAAGTGGCTTGGCAGGTCAGTGGCAAAGCAGGGCAAGAGACTCCTGAGCCTATACTGCAGGTGGAGATGAGGGAGCAGAGGTTGACCAAGCCCATCCTCACATAATCAGGTGAGGTCCCAAGTGCAATGAAAGCACAGTGACACTGCAGGGAGAGTAGTAAATCACGCCACAAGCCATGGAGATAGTGAAGCCTGTTTTCCTCCTGCTTTGTGTCTAAAGGATAATCTGGGATTGTCTGATGTTCACCTTTGATGCTGCAATCATAGTGTGCCACTGTGGCCCTTCCCTCACCAAAGGCATTAGTGGAGTCTGGCTCTGGAGCTTTGTGGTCTATTTTCCCAAAACTTTTGGGTACTTGAGAATTTTTGACCCTTTCTGTCAGGTGTGATCACTGTGAGCCAGTGGAGTCACAAGGAACACGTCCTTGCATGCACACACACATGCATGCACACACAGACATGTCTGTCTTGGCATTGCAGTATAGGGGGTACCTTATCCTATGGAATAGTCAACAATCAGTCAACAATTTAATATTGTTGATCTGCAGTTTTGAACATTTTTTCTCTGTAACAGAGTTCTGAAAGTGGATAAAGGGTAGTACAGCAACGATGTACAATGTTGATTCAGTAGCCACTGTTGTTGAAACTTACGGGACAATGCTTCCCAAGGGAAGACACAAAATTGGACTTGCAACTCTGTAGCTGCATCTTCTTTGAGCCCTGAGAGACTCACTATGAAGTGAGACTCATTCAGGTTATTCATTTGATGAATAACTTGAGTGAGAAGACTTTTTTAATGCCTGCAGCCATGCTGCCTTGGGCCTTGGTCCTGTCATATCTCATTACCCAGAGAGAGGAAGGTTGAATGGGCATTTTGGTGTGAAATTCTGAAGTAGTGATTTTCAAGCTTTCTTGATTTGTGAACTCTGAAAATACTTTGGGAGGCTGTTCAGTCTCCCTGATGTAAATTGAAACCTACTGATAAGAGGCTGGTTTTCTTAGCTTTAATGGACCCATTAAAGGTAGACCATGGATGCCACAGGTCTGCTGGCCAAGAGTTGAAAACAATTGCTCTAAAGAACACCTCTGGTATTTCAGGAGTGCTTCTCATGGCTCAGAAGAGAGCATCTTTCTCTCTGAACACTAGGAGACAGCTGCCCCCCGAGTGTAGAGAGTTTCATGGCATAATGTGGTTATGAGTTAATTGAAGATCTTAGAGGGTTTTTCATAAAGGGATTTGCCTGTGAACAGTAGACACAATTTGAGGGATTGTGCCACTCTACTCGTATTGCAGGAAGTAGCAAAATCAATGGGAGCCAGGACCCAAATCCTGGCTCTGACTGTAGGAGAGCATCAATGCTCTGGTTGTGCATGTGTGAAGACATCTTTCTGGGCTCACCCTTGCACCTGTATGTGTGCAGGGTGCTGTTGGACATGCTGTCCTCAGGACGTCAGCTCTTGCCTCAGGGAACAGAGCCTGTTTACCTTTGTCACAAGCTGTGCTACAAAACTGGTAGTTACTATTCATGATAACCACTTTGAAATGGCTTGCAGTGTAACCTTCTGATTAACAGTGCATCCCTGTCTGCTTTCTGCTTCTTCAGACAGCACTTACAGAAGGTTGGTAGTAAGGGTAAGCTGACTAGCTTTGACATTGACCCTCTTTGACCTTCAACTGTTTTTCTTGATGAAATCCATGTTACCCATCAACTGAAAAGACACAGTGTTGTATTCTTAGCTCACAGGAGGGTTGTGAGAGTTTTAATAATAAACTCTTCTAGATCATCAAGTGAAATGCGCTATATAAATACAGATTAACATTACCAGAAAGCCTGCAGGTTCTTTGCCTTGTGTGTCTCTTCTGCAGTGTCTGCCAGCAGAAGTGAATACATTTGTTGCTCAGATTACTAATCTCAACCAAATAGAATTTTGTTCTTTATATTTTAAATATTACAGTGCATTGTATCATGCAACTTATGATAATACTGTTTAGCATCTCTGTTATTAGAGCATCTCTTCATACTTTTGTTGTTACAGGTCCCAGAGGCATTGTTTATGGGCAGACCTCAAAGACTTAGTAGTGCTTCAGTTTTCCAGATAGGATTTTGTTTTTCCAAGCAAAAACTCTGAGCCAGTGGTGTAGAACCTGGGTCTCGTACCTCTCACATGCTTTCTCCCTAAGCACTGAGATACTGTGCTTTCAAAAGTACTGAAAACTATAAATTACAGGAACTCAACACGGAGTTTGCAAGTAAGTTTGCTAAGCAGAATTTTTTCTCCCTTGGCGTGCTGTGAGTGACACTTCCACCGAGTGCTGCAGCGGGCAAGATCCTCATATGTGTGGTTACTCTTGGTGAAATGATTTATCTGGAGGGGAAAGCCCTCACACATTAGCAATGGCTCCATTCTACTGGTTGGCTATTGAATGTTTTACATTTCCAGGTGCTTCAGTAAATTCTTCTCTTAATACCGAGCCTTTTCACTGCTTACCAGTATGTTCCTCAGACTAGCAAGGCTTTACAGGCAAAAAAAAAAGAGTTATTTGGACAACATACACAAATGGTGGTGGAGAAGGGATACCTGAAGATCCCTCTTCTTCACACCTTACCAGGAGAATATCCTTATTACTGGGCTAGGTGGTCATGGCCCTCCATCTTTTCTGTTTCATGAACCTAATATTCCTCACTTGACGTCAGTCCAGTGGTCTGATGTCAAGATAGGCCAAGAAATATTTCCCTTCCTGCAGCCAATGTGGGTGCTCTGAAAGGAGGCTTGATCTCTGTTAGGCTGAATATGGATTTTTCATGTCTGCCTTGCCTTTGGTGAGTGTCCTGGTCTCCTTGGTTGATGCGTTGAACCTTGGTGTGACAATGTGAGAGGTAAAGCAAGGAACAATCCTCTTTTGTGCCCACATACTGGTGGAATTCAAAATCCACCTTAAGGAGGCAGGGGACCCATTTCCTTAGCTTTCCTTATTGGCCATTTTAGGTGTTAATTGCAATTGCCCAGCAGTTACAGCACCTCATATTGGACATGTAGGTGAGTAGCTGAGGTTTGGGCATTTCACTGCTGGAGCCAGGCACCTGAAAGGGAGGTTTAGGAATTGCTGCCACCACACCCAAACCCTTTGTCAATCTGGGGCCAGGGCATCCAAGGTGAGTAATTGTTATTGATGGAGGAGATGCCTTGTTTGTCTGCTGAATAAATAAAGCAGATTTTCCAGCTGTTCCCTCCTCCAAGTCTCTCCCAGCTCCTTCCAACTTCGCCACATGACTCCCTTTTCCTAATCTCTGCATCTTTTCTCTGTGGCTTCCTCCTGCAGTTTCAGCTCTGGCGGGCAACTCCCAGGGTGATCTGGTCTTCCCAGCTGAAGAAGGCTTTCCAAGGGCAACCTGAACCATCCTAAATGGTTGCATGTACAGCCCTCTTCCCAAAATCATCTGTGTCAAAAAGTGATGTTTTTGTCTTGTGTTGTAATGATCATATTTAATTGTTAGTTAAATATCGAGGTCACCAGCCACTCCTATTCCTAAAGAAGCACTATGCTTTTTAAGTGAGCAGTGCTGGAGGGCAAGGGCATTTACTGACCAAACCATCTGCAGAGGAGCTGATCTTTCCATTTGCCCTTCAAAGCCAAGGTTGCCATATTTTCCCAGAAGCTGTGACCTGAATAGCAAGTTAGTGTCCTGCTAGGGTGGCTGACCCTGAGGTGCGCATGTTTCCTGCCACTGGTTTCAGTAACTGCAATGATTTCAGCATCCTTATGAAAAGCAATTCATACAACCCATCAGGTCTTTCCAAAAGCAGAAATGCAGCACAATGAGACACACCAAAACCCGTTTTGAAAGTGGTACACTAGTTAAATGAACAGACCCTGTAGACACTCTGGGTCAATATATAACAGCAGTGCTGTACAAAGCTTTTATTCCATTAGAGCAGCTCTATCACATTGATTTGTGCCAGGGAATAGCTAGGTAGCTTTTTTATGTATAAATCCACTTCCTAACCTCACAGATTTTACAGCACAAAAATGTCAGTGAGATACTGGTTCTTGTTTCTTCCATGTGTTCTGCCAACGGTACAGCTCCTTTAGAAATGCTTTCTGTGGAAGAGCTTTACTTGGAGAAAGAGTTATTTTTAATGACAGTTTTATGCCGTTCAAATGTTAAAGTCTTTGCTTAGCAGAGGTACATGTGGTTATTCTAGCACAAAAATACACATGTTTGCATGGTTCTGGGAATCAGTATAGATTATGCTAGAAAGAACATGTTTTTTGTTTATGTTTTGGGAAAGCCAGCACTGTAATTGAATATAACTCTAAACAAAATAAGCCTGGTGCTATTTTTCATTCACAGACCACCCAATTGAAATATATCCTCACCATCACCATATCGACAAGGGGTCAAGTGGATTGGAGTCAGCCTCATCTCATCACATTCAGCTGTCCAACTCCAGCACCAACTTGATACTGGAGGCTCGCTGTATAAAGGATTTTAGGATGGGGTAAACTGTGGTCTAGAATAATTTGTTTCTATCTGCTGGATTATAAAGGAGCACAGATCTGCTGCCTACAGTGTAAATATCCAGTATCAGCAAGATAAATACCATGTTTGACCCCTGAGATCCTCATTAGGTCTCCAGACTGCCAGTTTTCCCTCTCATTCACCTGGGCACAGTGCCCACTGCAAGTATACAGCACCCGTCCCTGCTCAGCCTGTCTTAATTAAAAACAGCTTTATTATCTGATAGATACTGACAGAATATAACCTGCAACACAGAAGGCTCCTGCCCTGAGGACGTTTCCCTGTAAATAGATGGCGAGCAGAAAATATGCCAGAAAAACCTCTGCCTTGGAAGGCTTGTGATTCCTTTCCCCTTCAGATGCAGCATCACTGCTGGCTGATGTGGATACCAGTTACAGAAGAGGTCTTCAAGGCTAAGGCAGTGTGGAAAGCCTGGAAGGGAAAAATGTGAAACCAAGGGAGGGAAAAAGACCCAACCAATTAGTATTCGCCAGTGGGGATTTTATTTCAGCCTCTCCTTCTCCCTCCATGCTTAGCACTGTACATATACATCATATAGGGGAACAGCTCTGCCCAGGGAGGCATAGCATCCACTCAGGCAGGAGAAGGGGTGGGGGACAGCACGTACTCAGCTTAATTTTACAGACTCGAAACAGATTTCACCAGCTGACATCATGACTTGTACGAGGTTGGCGGGAATGTCGGCAGCAGAGGTGGTAATTAAATCCCTGGCATTCCAGCCGGAGGCTGCACGGTCATGTCCTGCTTCATCTGAAGCAGTTTGTCTGACACAGCAGAAGCCTTACGTAACCAGGCCAGATTTTCATTTTCAGAGCAACAGTTTCAAAAGAACTACATATGCAGGATTTTCCACTATTTATAAGCTGGATACCTCTGTCCTCTTCTGTCTCACACTTCATTAGGTGGCATGCATGTCAGGGAACAAGGGCTCATCTTCCAGCTAACTACACAAGGCTTTCGTTTGCATTCCCTGTTTGTTTTGTGTTGGGATAGCAGAGGTTTGCGCTGGCATGCAAGACTTTTTCTTATTGCTTGTCTACAACCACAGTTGCATTTCAAAAGTGTTTTGGCATATTGCCCTGCTAGCAGCCACTACACACAGTAGTAGCTTCTCAGACTGAAATGTTTTTGTTGCAAGGCATTAGCCTATCTCTATTATTGCACAAGCTTTTCCTTTTCCCCTCTTCTGTTTTGGCCATATCAGAAGGTGTGAACTCTTTTCAAAGAATCTTTCATCTTTTTCAATATTTGGAGTGGGCCTGAATACTTATTAGGGAAAAGCCTAATGGGAAAGACTTAGTGTGTTTCTGGCTGACACAATCTCTTGCAGATGCAGTATTACAATAGCAATAGTGCAGCAATACACTTACAATAGCATGGTGCCTGCAAACCATGATTGCTTTTAGTGGGAAGAATCACAGCAACATGCCTACCAACCTCTGATGTGTTCATTGCCTAGCCTAAGAGTGTGCTTTTCTTCTAGACACACTCACCCTGTGGTTTCCTAGAAAATACATGCTTAAAACTGATAGGCATTTTCTATCACCACCTGATTAACGCTTAAAACTGTGGGATAATTAAGGTCAAGTGCTTTAATCCATTGGTTCCCTTTTCAGGTAAAACTGTTCATTCAACGAGAGTAAGGACAATAGATGACTACCTGTGAGTTCACTGGCTGTAAATCTAGGGTGTAAAGTAAAATAAAGACATCATAAAACTTCTCCTCTGTTTCTTCCTGCATATTCTTTAGACTATTCATCTTTTTTGGAAAGCTTATTAGTTCAAGCCTTTAAAATCACGGACTACACATGAGGAGCAAGTATGATATGCACAGAAAGGAGACTGAGGTCTTGATATTAAGCAGGGGTGGGAAAGACAAGATGTTGGCATCTTTGGTGAGGAATGAAATGAGCTACAGAGTAGTAAGCTGGGGGGTGGGGCATGCATGGTTTGGGGATCACTGCCCAAGTTGAAAGCACTTACGTAGATACTTGCCTGTAATTATGTATTTAAACCCAGACCCAAAGCAATTAAATACCTGCATAAACGTAAAACTCCTGTCACGTAAACATGTGGCTCTGTGCATTGCTCAGTCAAAGCCTGCACAGTGAGGTGGGTTGTGGCAAGAGGATTTCTGGTCTAAAGGCTTACACTGACTGAGGCCAGCAGGTCTGAACTGGAGTATTTTGTAGAAACTCAGCTACACATGTCAAAGTCTGTAGAAGCAAAAGTCTCCAATTAACATCTTTAATCTTATTATCTCAAGCCTTTTATCTTCAGATTTTCCTGGCTGTTTGTTTGTTTTCTTTACATTTGTTTACATATACCGAACTGAAAGTTTTTCTGGAAATGCTGGTATGGCTTTTAACTGTAAGAATGATTCACTGAGAATAATTAATTCAAAGATCTTGGCATCTCTTTTCCTTGTAATCTGGTGGTGGATGTTCTGTGATTTTCTTGGAAGGTTTTTTTCCCCCTGAATGTGCATGTTTACACTCACACCCACAGAGACTCACACACATTTACAAATGCAGACACTTCCCTCTTCTTCTTTTTAAGTTCTTTAAGTTCTGGAGCAGCACATCTGACCTGCACAATTAACCATTTCTGCTGTGTACCCCCTTTATTTGTGTCCAAAAGCATGACAATGATTTGAGGTTTGTGGGACCCATCCTATAGGTTTTTGTCCATACCATAAACCCCCCTAAGCTTCCAGTGCAGAGCAGGCACATGCAAACCGTACTTCCAAGAAAGGCCTGCGCTCTGTGCTAACTCCTGCAGTTGTTCAGGCTTGATCTGGGAGACTGCTGGCTGGCCTGAGTCAAACCGGGCATTTTTCTAAGGAGTTAAAGGGCACAGATCTGCTCCCAGGGCCCAGGATTGTTCCCCAGCATTGTTTAAATTATTAAATATTGTTGTTGATATGGAGGTTATAGCTTGCTCACGTTTTAGTATCTATTAGCAGAAAAAGCAGTGAGTTCTGCCTCAGAATTTGTAAGCCGTCAAGAGCATTACTTACATAGAGAATTAAGCCTGGACCTTGCAATCTGTGAAACAGAGTATAAGGGGTAAGATTTCCCCATTGGCCTTGTACATGAAGTCTCTCATGAAACTTGGACTGGCTCATCACTGTAAACACCAGTAATATTTGAACTATTTGCTTTGTAGAGCTCACTTGAAATTTAGGCACCTAAAGAGAAATCAGGGTGCTAAACACCTCTGAAGAGCAGTATCTTTTTTTTCCCCTTGTTCTGAAAAAGGTCATCTATGCAATGCCAGAATCCCTGTAACTTAGTACTTTGCACTGTTATTTCAGAAGTTAAAAGCTGTTATGGTGCTTTTTAATCACCAGCACAGCATGACAAAAAAAATAGTTGCTTTGCAATGATGGTCATGTCATTGCAATACTGACGGCTCCCTTAGAACTTGTTGCAAGGTAACTAGCAGGCTGTAGGTGAGCTGCGTTTAGCCAAATAAATGAATGTAAGGAGCCCGCAGCAGAATATAGAGTCACTCTGTAATTATGCTCCTGTTTTTTCTGCCTTGTCTGTGAAACAGAGTCACTGGAACAGGACAACTTTTATAAATTCAGGGAGGGCCAAGACTGTTATAACTAACTATAACAACACTTGGCTCTTTGAGGGCTTCTATCCAAATGTCTCCAAGCCCTTGCTTTTCGCAAAGAGAGATAAATGTAATTATCACAGTTCTAAAGCAGTGAAAGCTGAGGCTTAATTAACTACTCATGGATATACAGCAAATCAGTAGCAGAGATGGGAACAGAAACCAGTTTTCCTGACTCCCATTTGTGCCCTAGACACTGGATCCCGGTGCCATCTCTGTTGGGTAGCAACTGCAGCAGGACAAACATGACAAAAAGTCACAAAGGGATAAAGCTGAGGGTGGCCTGAAGAGTACCCAGATAGCCCCATGGCCAGCTGAAGTGGCTCTGGGAAACACATGTTGCCTATGGTCTGGCTTTTAGTGAACCTGGACCGGCATTGGGAACCCGCATGTTGTATGTGTGAGAGGCCAGCTTGTTCCTCATAATGTTGTTCTCCTAATAATCCTAAGAGTTTGCTTGCTGGAAAGGGGTCCTGCTGTGGCATCGCTCACTCAGCTGCTCTCTGCCTCTCCACCACTGCAGCTGTGCTAACGTGGGACTCCTGGCTTTATCCCAGTCAGGGAAGTCAGTGGTCTAGGATGAAGCCACAGCGATATACACCCTATGCCATCCACTTAGGCTTCTTGTTTTCTAACCTGTGTCGCTTTTGTTCCGACCTGCCCCTCACCATCCATGCAGGCTCAGCTGAGACCTGCAGCCACCAAGACGTGTGCTGGGCAACCCCTTGTTCCTGAAAGCTGAGCCTGGAGGAAGAGGCTGTACTAAGAGGTGCAGAGGTGAGATAAGCCAGGCACTGGTTCCTTGAAAGCAGCATTTAGCTGTTGTTCTCCCAAAAGGCTGACAGCAGACAAAGATAGCCTTGAAATGTTCTGTTCTGAATAAACGGTCCCAAAGCAGAGGAAGGGATTTCCCTTTCACTCCTCTCGTTGACTCCGGGCCAGGTATATTCAAACTCTGTTTCCTCAATGCCTACACAGCCTGGGTGCAGAGCTATGCAGAGCTGTGTCCTCCCTATGCCCTACCAGCTATCATAACAGCTCTGGAAGTCAACGTGCTCACGGCATCTCCACAGGCTCTGTGAAGGTCCCTCCACTGGTCTGATTTACCTTATTTTTTTTTTCCCTACAGGTGTGATAGAAGTTGTCTCAGCAAATGAGGAGAATTCATCACTACACAAGCAACATCCCTTTCCTGTTTTGGGTCAAAATGTAACCTTGAGCTTTTGCAATAGATCAGACTCCTCTCCCTGCGGCTCCCTGAGCACAGTGGTATGTGTCTGCAGCCATTTAGCTAACTCCAGGAAGCAAATCAAGTTAAAATACCCAGGAAGAGATTTTTCTAGCATGTACTAATGACTTACTACATTGCAGCAGTGAGGCTTTCAAAACAGGAAGGTATTTCTACTCCAGGCTGAAATAGCATGTTCTAGCACAGCCAGCAGGTAGCTTGCTGCTTACACCCTGGGCAATACCTGCTTTTTCTGAGAGTGGAAGTAGGTACAACCATGGCAAGGGGTGACTCTGATGGCAGAGAGAAACCTGTAGATAGGAATCATAGTTTTTGTTTCCAGCCACAAGCAGAAGACATATTTAGCATTTACTCAGCTTACTACAGAACAAAGTAGTTGTCATTTTTACCCCACTAAAGCTTAAGGATGAGCAAGGATGGGGCTCCAGCGAGGCATAGTACTGCAGGAGGAACACAGCCCTTGCCCCAAAGGTTTCCACAGGAGAAACATGGGGTGGGGCAAAGGGACTAGCAGGAGCACAACAGTGTGAGGGCAGAAAACATGCAAGTGCCAGGAATCACAAAATGATAGAAAAGAAGGGAATTGGCTGTCTGTAGCAAGTTAGAAAAATGTCAGAGAAGGGCTGGAGCTGAGACTTAGGTTAGAAAGGAAGTTCTCTGAGGCACATCTATTCTAGTAAATTAATCACACCCAGAGCCTTTCTCTGGTGCTGAGGTCAACTGGCAGAGAAGAGCGTGTATTCATACCATTGAACTCTCTCAACTGTCAAAGATGATGGTTGATTACACAGTCTCCTGGGAGCTCTCCCTGTTTTTTGCTAATTCCCAAGACATGCCCAGAAACCTTCTGGATGCACGTTAATTTGCACAAGCCAGAAACCTGCCAGAGACAGCCCTGGCAATTGAATTTCTGTGCCCAGGTCCAGGTTTGGTCTATGCTTGCACAGCAAAAGTCTTTGCTTGGCCTTTGCTGCAGCTTCCCTTGACTGGATCCAATTAACTCCTTCCTGCAGGCAGCTGCCAACCCCTCCAAGCCACAGGCATGGGAAGAGGCACCACAGGGTTGCCTGTCTCAAGAGAGGCATGGGTTGGGTGCACACATGCACACAGCTGAGCGAGGTTTCCCTGTGCAGCACTGGTGAGGGAGGGCTTCTGACATTACGAAAGGGTGGACTTGGCCAGGCCAAACATTGAATTTAGGCTACTTGTTGCAGCAGACTGAGGGAGAGAGATCATAAGAGCCCTGGAAGCTGTACTGGCTGGTGCTGGTGATATCAACAGCAAGGTAAAGTAGCCCTTTCCTGCAGCAACAGTCACTCCCCTCTGCCCACTTTGCTAGCCAAAGCAGTTAGCCAAGCTTTCATGGGTTCTTCATCCCAGTCCCTCCTTCCACTCCTGGCCAGATCCAAAAGGCAGCAACAATCAGTTCTGCCTCTACGGCCAACAAGCCGTGAGCTATGTCTGGTTATGCCACCGTCAGGTGTTCTGCAGGACAGAAATGCATCTGGTGGACACTTCTGGTTCCTGTTTTAAATGTACCTTTGAAAACTTGCTGTCTTAATTAGGTTGAATTGAAATGGTCATTGACATTTTTGGATGCTACGTTCATATACATGCATGTATATATATGTATCATGGCTTTCAGCTCAGATGTCACTTTAAGATACCCACGTGCTGTTTTTTGCCTCAGGTGCTTAAAGAGAGAAGTGGAGACCCTGGCTCCTTGTTCTGGTGGTAGCCTGATCCATGGTTCAGATACCTTCTTCAGAGGAGAAATCTCAAAACAGAGGAGCTTCAGGAGTCTCCTGGTTTCAGTTGTTTACA
>VZTL01085774.1:0-17402 GCA_013400535.1 Scopus umbretta
TAAACAAACAAAAAAAAAGAATCCCTGGCTGAACACTCAGGCACAAGAAGATTTGGGACCACCCATTCTGGTTAGTCTCTCTGTGGTTTTGTCACTTTTTGTCCATTATAGGCTTCTTTGGGACAAAGAAACAGGTGTCATAGTGCACAACTGGTTAGTATTTTGATCATTCAGGAGATGCTTTCACTCCTCACAAAGTACCTATGAAAGTCATAGTCACTTTCTTAAAATAGATTTAAGGAAAAAAAATGTATACTTCTGTTGAAAGCCCTGTGGCACAATTATCACTAGCCTATGCTGAGAACTCTGCTGGTGTTAGCAGTAATTGTGATACAAGGCGAGATGCTTTTGCATCATCAGGGTGATTGAAATTGAAACTGTGTTAGAACAGTCGTAAGCTTCAGTTCAATTGCAATCACAAAAATATCAAGCAGAAGAGGACAATCTAAGATTCAAGAATGGGAGTGGAACTGCCAATTTCAAACAGGTGGACATAGACCAAGGAAAGGGAAAACACTGAGAAATTTGGGTACTGCTTCTTTAAGGATTTACTTATCAAAAGGAATATGTTATTTTTTAATTATGTGATTCCCCCCACCCTGTTCTGCATAGCAAGCAATTTAATGTCATCTTGCTACCCTGTTTCAAAAGGATTTTGTGACAGCACCTGTCCTGTCTGCTTTGATCCAAAACCTGAATTTGGGAGTGTTGAGAAAGCAAAGGACAATTCGTGTTCTGACAGTACAGCAGGCCTTAGCTTCTGCATGAACTAGTTCAGATAGAGGATATAAAAAAAATAAGCCAACCGTTTGTGGCAGAGAATGGCAGTGTTCACAGCTTACTCTTCCTATCTGGGTGATCCCTTGTATTTGGAAAGAAGGCTTTAAAGAATCATCAGAACATGTCACTCTGGGGGTGGGTTAAAAAAGCAACTGCCATCACCAAGGTGATAATTTTTGGTTCCTGATAATTCTGTCCCTGTGCTTGTGAGCGGGGGAAGTAGGGTAGCCTGGTTCCAGCCATGCCTCTCCCTGTGGAGTCTCCTGTCATACTCAGTATTTGTGCCTTGGCATAGCTTATGTCATGTGGCAGAAAGGAAAGTGCCGAATGACATGTCTCTTCGTTTTAAAACAAAGAAAACTGCTGTCCTTCAGTAGCAGTCTGCAATAGCAAATGTGGTAAGTAAACAATGATAATGTTAGCTGAGATGTTCTGTGAGATGTCTGCAGGATATTGTAATAAACTTTTCCATTATTGGTTTCCCCAAACAATTTGCAGTCTAACAGCACTAGGGGAGTGCAGTAAACAGAGCAGTTCAGTTATGCATCGTAAACGTTTCCTGGAATAAATAGGAAATACAACATTTTTTGAACAAGGGGAAGGGAGAAGATTCAAGTCAAGCAGCCTCATTTCATTCACGTCCCTTTGCCTAGTGTTTCCTGTCATCTGGCTTTCTACCTTTGGAGGTGCCCCGGCTGTAGGAGCCAAGTAGCCTAGGGGTTTAAATAGCATTTAGGCCTTCGGAATTGGGGCACGTTTGGGATGCTGTTCTGTGCACCAGAAGTGGTGTGAAAAAAACAATACGAAGTTGGGAGTGAACAAAGGAACAAAAAGAGCCATAACTGCTCAGTGGCTCAAAAGGGGAGGAATCCAGGCATGAATGTTCAGAGAGGCAGAAGCCCCATTTGTAGAAGAAGCTAGCAGAGCGCAGCACAGCAGTTTTATCTAAGCTTTCAGAGTGTTGGCACTCTGTCCTCTGTTTTTGGCTGGTGTCTTGGGATAGACGTGTGGAATGCGATGGAGCAGGGGGATGGGAACTTTAAAAGGGGATGGAAGATGGAAAACAGAAGGAGCTGGCCCAAACAAGCAAGCTGTGCTAGTTCCCCAGTACAGGGTGCAGAAGTTGTTTCTAACGCTTTGATAAGGAGGCTTAAGCTCCTGAACGGCAATTACCAGTGCAGTCTGTAAGTAGAAATCATTTGCCAAACAGCAGACTTTTTCCTCCTCTCTTGTCCCTTTAAGCAAGCATTGATCATTCACAATGCATGGCAAATCCAGCTTTCCTTTTGTCTTGAGTTGTTTGAATCCACTGAAATAATAAAGGATTTCTGGGAACTGCTGCTTTGCATGTTTTTTTTTTTTCCAAATTAGTGCCAAGATTTGGATCTATCCCTAAAAGTCAGAATGCCATAAGAAAATAAATTGGAGCAAAATTATTTTCTATCACTGTCATTTCTTTGTCTGTTAAAATGAATTGATTTTAAGTTTGCAGGATAGATCATCTCTTAATTACATCAGTGAGTTTCAGAAATTACCTGCGGCAGGAAGGCTACAGTTGTGGCTTTCAGGACTGCTGAAAGAACACTTTTAGAAGCATCATCAAAAGCAGATTGAAGCGGTTCTCCCATACTGCTATTAAACAGCAGCTTAACAGCCTGGGCACTGATGCCAGGAAGGGGCTGTTTCATAAGGCTGGCTATTATATGAAGTTTCTGGTTTGAGACTGCTTTCCTTTTGTTTGCATAAGTAAGTTTAAAATCTGTACTCTGATGCTAGTCCAACCACATCTCACCGGATAGAAATAATGTGGTCACGTATATAGCAAGCGTCCTGGTTTTGTTTAGGATTTAGGTTGCAATGCTTCAGCTATCGCTGGCTGCCTCGAGGGCAGCATGAGGTTTTCTTGGCTTCAGAGCCAAGTGCTGGCAGATAGGGCTTCATAAAATTTAGCTCTGAGTTTAGCTCAAATCTTCTCAGAAGCATGGGCGAAAATACATTTTGCCATCCTGAGGGTACCAAGCCAGGGCTTTCCTGCTTTGGGAAGGGTGAATGAAAGCGAAAATACAGAGTTGATCTGAAAAAGCAGTTTTCCTGCTCTCTCTGCAGGGTAGGAAAAGCAAAAAGCAAAGTTGGGAAATGCTGCTTTTTAGCAAGGGCTGCCCCAACCACCACAACCTTTTAGTCTTCAATAGGAATCTTGCTTTTCCAGGGCTCTGTTGGAGGAAGAGGGAACAGTGGGGCATCAGAGTGAGAGATGTTAAATCAGCTGGTGATAGTCCAATATGAAAGAGGTTATGCAAATGTGAGAGCATTTCATTGTGTAAAACTGATGTACCTGTAATTGCATCTCTAATTAATAGACTGATATTACCGTCCTTGATGTTGGGCTGAGTAAGCCAAACATCAGTATGCCTTTTCATAAGGGCAGTGTCTTTTGGAGAATCTTGAGAATGTACGGCCTTACGTTTCCTTTTTGAAGGCATAAATTTTTAAAAAAATAGCATATAGTCGAATGTTGAATTGTTCTGGGAAATTAAAATAAGACTGTGTGTAAACATGCACTGTAATCTGGCATAAGTTTGTGCTCTCCTTGGACCTTCTTGTTGTGCTGATTTTCAGGACGTCAGTGCCCCAACCGAACCTGTCACACAACAGCGCAAGAGCTGGAGGTGATGCTCTGGGAGAGTTGACAAGGGAAAGGCTCATTTCTTCCACTGGCAGCATGGATTTATGACTAATGTTACAAATGTCTAAAATGACTTTGTAACAAGAACCTCAGTGATTTCCCCCCCCCGATAATTTGAATAGGAAATAGCTCCCTGTGACCTGTGTGAGCATTGCTTGGATTGCTGCTATTCAGCAGCCAGCTTTCTAGCCATGTGATTTCATGGAATTTGGATCTAAGATAACTTTAATTTTTCCCTAACTTTTTCAGTTAGAGAATGCACCTGAATATCGAAATGCTTCTTCAAGTACCTTTTTCAAATTAAAGTTTTGTTTTCCTCTGTTCGTATACTTCATGCTTTCATGTTAGTTTCAAAGGGGTATATAGGCATTAGTAAAGTATTTCACAAGTTACAAATGATGTACTATTGTTATTCTAGTACTGTGGCTAGAGAAATCTGAGCCCTTGTGAATTATTCAGATGTATGTCATAAGGCTGCAAGCGAGAAACAGAGCCTACGCAGATGAGTGCTCTCAGCTCTGACTGACACTGAGGTTAGTCCTGCTTTGAAGGGGCTCCCAGCCAGATGACCTTGTAAGATCTTTTCCAGGCTAAATTATGAATGCGCGTGCACGGTGGGGTGCAATGCCACCTCAGTCCTGGATACAGTGCAGATGTAGGAGCAAGCAGCAATGTGTGGATTAATAAAGCTCAAGAGAAGCGGAAGTGTTCTGTTTCTTTGTATAATCTAGTAAGGCAAGAAACTTTCCTTAAGGGTCATTATAATTCAACCTTCTGTTGCAAATGCAACAACAATAATTTTTTTAAAAATAAACTTCGGTAGATACAAACTTTTGTCCTTCTTATAAGTGACACCAATCAAACAGCAATTAATCACGTAAAGTGGGCAGTTGGTAATGAATACATTCTACTACGGGTATCTGCTGAGCAGAGCTAAAAAAATGTTTAATATAACTTATTTCCTTTTACTTTATTTTAGTCATGTGTAATTTATGTTTTAATGTTGCATATTTCTTTTTTTTCAAATTTTATTTCTCTTGAAAGAAAATCACAAGAAGAAAAACAGTAACATTCGGTTTAACTGCATGTCTCAGAACCTAGCTTAAGTGCCATTTGCCAATATGAATATTTTGTCACTCAGACACCGATAATGCAAATATCCTCTCTAAAAGTATTTACTACAGATTCCTACTGTAGTATCTTGCTCCTGAGTATTGTGTAGGAGTTGTGATTTGGGGAAAGAAAGGAAAATTATATTGCCCAAATTATTTTCAGTGTTTTTTCCTGTGATTTTATGCTTACTATTTTTCACTAGTCTTGCTGAAATCAGTAACCTAGTATGGCTATTCCAATAACTAAATCAGGTATTATTTTAAAAAGCATTTAGTAATATTTTGCACAAGTTTTTTCTGTTTTTAATACACTTGTACTTTAATGTACTACAAAGAATAAGATGTACCATGATAGACGCACCGAAATATATGGAGGAGAGAAAACATTAAAATAATTTTAGACAGCAGCAACGCTGCTTGTGTTTCCAATTCCTGAAAGGTGTGCCAAAACCTGGTGGGTCTGCATTAGCAGACCAGCGCCATGGGGTTGGACTTGTAAGGCAAAGCCTTGGTGCTGAGGATCCAGTGTCCACACTGTGCGTGTTTTGAAGGTTTTACTTTGGGCTAGCTCTTGTCTGGCTTAGTTTTACTGAAAAAAAGAGTCCAGTTTGTGCTGTCTGAGGGCATTCAGTGTTGTGAAGCCAGGCATGGTAGGACAGGAATGATCAGGAGGCTTGCTTCAAAAAGGCACACTTAATCTGAGACAAAATGCCAGTGCAAATGCACTTTTCATTCACTGTAAGAGGGGAGCCTCGTGCCATCTTTTTCTCCTCTCTACACAAACACTAAGGCAAACTGTAGAAAGTTCCAGTGATTATCATTTTGCTACAGACTTGACTACTATCTATGAATATGACAAGAAATCATCAGCATCATTCATTGTGGAATCTGTCTGTCATCATTCATTCTTTCATTTTGCTGCAATCTAGTGGAGGGCATTTTCAGTTTTGTCAGTAAATGCTGAGGAGGAGAAAAGAGAAAAAGAGGTAAAAGCATTATGTGTAAATATTTGAAGTTTAAATAGTGGCAGTTACATTTAGTGAGCTGTATTTAAAAGGTTGCAAGATTCCCTCGGTTGGCTTTCTGGTTTTGGTTGCAAACCAGAATAATTTGTTTTAATTCGTAACATTAACTATATTTTATCAATTTTGCGGCAGGTATTCTCTGGAGCTTTTCTGCCTGGTTTCACTTGAGCTCGGCGGGCTGGTAAAGCTTTCAGGCTCATTCAGGAATCATCCATTTGGGTCAGCAGGTTAATTGTTTCTCAGCTTTTGTGGCAGGATCGTGCACGAGTTGAGGAGAGGGAGTAGTTTCCTTCGCTGTGCAGGTGTAAGCGTCGGTTAGCTGGGGTGATGCTGACCTATGCTTGAGCAGCCATGCAGGGACCACTCCTGCAGGCTGGGGCTGTGCCGGCTTCGGCCCTGCCTCCTTCAGCCCCTGCTTTGCTCTGGCTGGTGACTGCGAGGAGCCCAAGCTCTTCCCGGCTTGTACGTGGCAAAATGCCTTCGGTTCTGGGAGCTTCTTGCTATAGAATAAAATAGAAGAGAGAAAAGTAAAACAGTCTGGTAGTAGGAGCCCCTGTTCACTAATCTAACTAGTGATCTGTTTTGAAAGTCATAAAGAAACTCTGAGAAATTATGGATGGGTATATAAAATTTTCAGTAAATGCTGTTACTTGTGTTACTGTGTTTTCATATGGGAGTTCTTCCAGATTTTTAAACTGAACGTGGCATTACAGTGATTGTTTGGGATTTTTTTCTGAAACTTTATTAACAATTAGATAGCATATAATCTGATCTTATTTTAAATTGAAGTTTCCAATTGTACAAACTTTCAATCTATAAAGTAACAATTCAATTTGCAGTAGCTAGAATGCTCTGGGAAAATATGTACCTTTATCAGCCCTGAGGATTGAGTTACACTGAACCAATGTGTTTTTCATCAGCGTTATTAGTGGCAAATAATTTATTGTGCAGCACAAACCCATCAGGTTGCATGTTTTCCTGAGAGCAATACAGTTTCTGAGCAAGACATTGATTCTTCTGCCACCATGTGGTTATCTTGTTTAGAATCACCGACCATTTTAAGAAGGATGTACTACTGCGGTTTTTATAAAAACTGACTATAAACTATCACAATCGTTTTATTTTTGATGGTCAGACTTTGTTAACTTCTGTTGTGCTGTTTGTAAAGATTAAACTTCAAAATACATATTTAGGAAAAAAAACCATTCGGTAAAATTGCATCTTTTCATCTGCTGGGATTTACTGCAAATTACGTATTCTTGCTTTAGCCTTTCTTGCTGTTGAAAAGAAGTGATAAAGCTCTTTCTCTGATATTTTAGAATAGAATCAGTCCCTACCTTTTGAAATCAAAAGCAAAATTAGAGTTTCCAACACCACAGTTGAACTGTACCGATTAAACCTTTTTTCTCTTTTCCCCATTCATTACAATGTATTAAAGTTATGCGTTGCTTAAAAAATAAGAAAATGCCCACCCCCTATTTAACAATTTCCATTTCAGTGGGAGAGGGACTTGCAGCAACACATTTGCAGATGGATTCCTGAAGACTTTTTGCTGCAAATTCCTTTTTTATCTATTCATAGGATTCAAAATTGGACCTTCGATGTGAAAACCGAGAAAAGTAACAAAGGACAGACTTGGCATGCTTTGTAAAAGGGTATCTGGCATGTCAGACCTATTGCTTTTCTTTCCTTCTTTCCGTGCTATTTTCATAGAGCTCCTTCAGATTTCTTGTCAAAATAACCAGCTGCCATAAACCCCATGATTATTACGTAAGCCGTGCTGCTACTGAAATACTCATTAACATGGGAAGGTGCATGTCATTTCACACCATGCATTGTCTGAAATTATAATTTTTGTTCTGAATAAGCTTTTTGCTGTTACTCCTCTGTAATAACAGATATTTTTAGTAGAAGGGATGAAACGAAGTTTGAATGTTGAAGTATGGGGTATTTGTGTGCAGGCAGATTTGAAAGGTGTAATTAAATCGCTTAGCTCTTTTTTTATTAACTGTACTGAGAGTTAACTCTGAGGCTCAGTCATCTCCCTTATACTGTTAATGTAGTTAGGATATGTTCAATAATAAAACCTGATTCTTTTAATTGATTTTGCAGATTTTGAAACCTTCAGTAAGTCAACCTCTCTAGACAAACGGCCTTAGCAGTTGATTCTTGCTGCTCCTTCCTTTGTGCTTGAAGCACTAGGTCTTATGTTCACGTATTAGTCAACAGAGCTCTGTCGCGCGGTGTTTTTTAGGTTGTGTTTTGATAGACCCACGCACGTCTCTGGAGGTTTTCTTGGATGCGTTTAAGTACATTTCTACTGTGCTGATGGACACTGAAAAGGCTTCAAAATTGTTTTGTAAAATACAATGAAAGATGTTTCGCTAAAGAATTAATGGTTTTTGCAAAGTGCTAGCACTTTCAGTGTGCACTGGAAGCAAATTCCATACTGCTGAGTATTGCTTGGGCAGATAAGGAAAGGCACCACAGCCAAAACGATTCAGCAAAGTTTGTACATGCCAAAAAACCTTGATTTAAAGAGCCAAAAATATAATCCTTTTACATTTTCTTTAAACTAGGTCATAGAGCTGTTCAGGAGCAAGTCTTTAGAGAATCTTTAAGTGAGTTCTGCTAAACAAAAAAGGTAGCGCAGTCACCTCAAACAAATAATATGCTCATTAATGCTTTGTGGGTGTGAGCTTTTTCCGCAGGGTAATGCAATTTTTCATTCTGGAGTTCCTATTTGAGAAGCAGACTCCACATTCAATTCACTCTGCAAAGGAAACCCATTAAAGCAAGTGACAGCACAACACTGCGACTAATAACAGCTTATATTGTCATGTGTCTGTGTCACAGTGTCTTAAATATACACTAAGCTTCTTCTATTAATTTAAAAAGTATTTAATATTTTTACGTATAATTGTTTGCCGTTTAATTTTTGTCAGGTAGTCTCTCCATGTAAATTATAGCATTCTTTGAAGGCAGTTTGCAACTTATTTATGACTGGGTGAAAAAAAAAAAAAGTGAAATCTCTTTGTTGTGCCTATTAAATAACTAAGGAAAAAATTGTGGTAATTGACACTTTGATAATTGAAGGTTAGCTTGAATGTTTTTTCTGGAAAAAACATTCATGTTAGCTTTCCATACCAAGCATAATTGAGTTTATGCGAGTGTCTGAGGATAAAATTTTTGAGGTACTTAAGTAGCATGAGTTAGAAAATAACACATTGTGCAACTTAGGGGTATGATAAAATACGTCATGGTTGCTGCTTACTGTCATAAGGCAAAGTTAGGTCCTGAAATTTCTAATTAGAAGTTGGATCATAGCTTAAAGCCTTGAAGGATCTTCTATAATATATGGGGTATATATGGGGCTTACATTTATAACTGAAAGGTTTGTTCAGGTTGGAGCCTGGAAGGATGGGATGTTTGAACTGCCATGTTCAAAGGTTTGTTTGCCTTGATTATGAATCCTCTTATTTTCAAAAGCACAGGATTTTTGTTGCTCCTATAGTTTTCCTACTTTAATAGTTGACTTGTTTCTTTATCTTTTATTATTTTAAACATTAGCATATTGTGTTAGTTTTTAGAGAGGCTAAGTTTCCCAGGAATTCCCCTTTCTCAGAAGTTCCTTACTTAAAATTTCTAAACATTACTTCCAATTCTTAGTAATTCGACAACAACTGGAAGCAGAGTACTAGTTTGTGGACTATCACTAAACTGAAGGAGTCTTGAAAAACCTCAAGCACAAAGAGGAATAGCTTTTCTGCAACAGGAAAACAAAACACTTCTACATGTTGCTGCCTCTTAGGATATTTGGTCATGATTTTGTACAAGAGGCCTGAAAGATATGCCTGTGTTTGATAGAATAGGTAAAAGGTGGTAATGAAAGGGATAGCGCATTGCAAAATAGAATTTATGTTAGTAAAGGTTCTAAGAGAAAACCTCTATCCCGGCAAATTTGCTTTCTTCTTCAATCCTCCAAATTCCACAAATCCGATGTGATGATAAATGTCACAGGGAGAGGAGGGCACAGCAGAACTGTGTACATCTCTTCTGACATTAGGTTTGACTATGTACATACCTATACATGCCCATAAAAACATGCCACATAATGTGTATGTTCAATAAAAATATTTAGCCTGTCTTTCTAAAATTTTACTTCAGTGCTTCAAACATCCACGTGCCTGTGCTGAAGACTCCATTTAGGAACATAAGTTCAGTCCGGTCTGGAGAAGTCCCCATATTGTGTACTGGTTTGCAGCTTGGTTTCTGCAGAACGTGAGTCCAGCTCGAGCTGTATGGCTTTCTCTGCAGCTCCTTGGATGTACTACATGGGCAGAAATGCTGAGACTTCATTAGCGATCTAATCTTGCCGCAGCAAATGAGTGTTAAACTGTGCAGGCACTGTGCTTAAAAATATTCATGTGCACTGATCTTCATTGAAGACTAGTGAATGAATCATGATCTGTTAGAAAGATGTGATAACCAAAAATAAAACAGAAAATCCTGAACTCCTGTCTCTCATGAAAATTATCTCCGCTCCCAGTAAACCACACTAAATTTAAAAAGTTGATTGATCTATCTGCCTACCTGCCTACCTACTGCATATATAAAAATCTTGCAAGCCTTTATATGCACTATTTTCTTAGCCCTAGATAAGGGGGGGAGGGGGGGGGCAGTCATGGCTAAGTCAGTGTTAGTGAAATCATAACTTTTATAAATAGGTTTCTACTTTTTATTTAAAGCTCCATGGTAGTGTATTCCTTAAAAGACATTGTATAATATTTTATTGAGTACTGCTCAATTTTTAGGATGCTGACACAATAAGAAAACAGGTATTTAGAAGATCCTAGTGGTCATCCTCAGTTAAGTGATATCAAAGATTTTGGGTATCAGTCCTAGCTTTAAGCAGTAGTAAGTTTTCTTCTCTTTCCTGCATTAACTCATTTTGTGTGTTAAGCACTTTCATTATTAAGTAATATTCCCTTCTGCTTTTATTGGTCTTGCTCTAGCTTCTGCTTTTTTATTTGTATTTTTCTAAAGGACCCTTCTATGGTATAAAAAGAAGATACTACCTAAGAAACTTTATCTTGCACATAGACATTGGTACAGATCACCTGACAGTAAATGAATTCCTCTAGTTTAAACTGGGAAGGAAATGTTGTAGTCTGATCGTTGGATCAAGTGGTCTAAACTCAGATTTCTGGGGGTATAGTCTTGACTTTGTTATTGATAGTCTCTGTAGCTAAAATTAAGTAAGCCAAGAGAGGCTACTTGGAGGATAATTTTTGGAGAATGGCTGTGAACCTTGGATAGACTTGGATTTTGACTGGACAAGGCCCAGAGCAGCCTGCTTTAGCTGGAACTGCTTGGGGCAGGGTTTGGACCAGAGACCTCCCAGAGGCGCCTTCCAGCCTGAGTTACTCTGTGGTTCATGGAAATGGTGTGTGAGAGAGATGGTAATTTTAACGTGGCATTTAATTATGTTTTGGGTTGATGATTATCTTCAGATAAAATAACATTTTATAGAAAAAACAATATTGTTTTGCCTTCTAAATACATAGGGCAGGGTTTTTATAAATTTTATATCATTTTGTGTCCAAGCACAAAGGACAGCTGACTGTCAGGAGTGTTCAGTTGGAATCGCAAAAGACAGTCAAAGACGATACAGGATTAAGTTAGGTAACCAGAGCGATGGTGATTACAAACTTAAGATGCCTAATTTTATAGTACAGCTCCTACATGTATAATTTTCTTATGAACAAAACAAAGTAACATATGTGGATCCCATTGTCTTTTTATTTAGCTAACACATCGTTATACTAGGTTCCCTTTGAAAAACATGGTTATGATATACATATGTGTGTGTGTATATATATATAGTATAGATAAAAGTACTTGGTAGGTATTATTAGCTCTGTTTTAAGTATCACAGATGTTTCTAAGATTTCTATTGGCCTTTATCTGCAACTGATTTTTTATTACCAGTTTCTGCCCAACTGGGAGGTGGCTGAATCTATAAAAAAAGTTGTAACATGGTACAGAATTAAAATATAGTTCAGAAACAGAGATATAAACCTAAAGCTACCGGCATGAACTAATGCCCTTTGTATTTTTCATGCTATGGGGAAAAAATCACAGGAAAAAAAATGTCCTTATTTAGTGATCAAGCAGGAGGGTTCAAGGAAGCAATTATTTGATATTAGTCATAAGCACCGTATCGGCCTCTAGGTTCTTAGAAATGATGGGAAGGAAATCCTGGGTGAAGACTGTGAAGGCACCATGCACAGGTCCTCTGCCACAGGTTCTCCGGGTGGCCTCAGACATGTCTCTGTGCCTCTTGGGTAAAGCCCTTTGAAAGTAGCAGTAAAAAAAATGCTGTTTCAGAGAGCTTGTGACTGTTACTGACAGTCACACACACTCACTACTGTTGTTGTATTAACCAAGTTAGGCTGGTTATGAAGGCAAGTAGCATGTGAGGGCAAGACTGTATACTCTAGATACGTTTTTCAATGTATTTGTGATTTATGAATAGTAATATATGCATGGGATAACTTCTGGGTAAGTCAATTGGCTTTTATATATGGATTTATTAGGAGAAATCATTGGCTTATTCTTCCTCAGTAATTGTTTGCTTTGATGTTATCAGTCTTACTTGTATGTTATTCTGAAATTAAAAATAACATCGTTCTAGTATAAATATTTTATTTTATTTATGTGGCTGTTTCATCATTTTACCTATCACAGATTCGTTTCATTACTGGACTGTATTCCCAAAGTTTAAGCTGGCATAGTCACTGTGGTTCGTCCATAGATGATGTATTAAAAAAAAAAAATCCTTGGAGGATGTCATAGAATAGACAAATCCAGCCATGTCAGTTCCAGCTGTTTTTCCTCTGAAACCCAGGGGTGGAGGGAAAGGGAGAATCAGTGTTTGACAGTGTTAGAAGAAAAAAAAATTGATTGAAGGAGAAATGCCATTTTTCAGGAGTTAGACTTAAAGGAAAGAAATAACATCACTACATGTAAATAAATAGATAATTTATATTTTTTTTTAATTAGCAAGGGAGTAATTATTTGCCCTGTCTAATATAACCTGTTATTTCATACTACATGGGAGGAAAATACCTTTGAATTTCCTAAATTAAAAAGAGATATTTTTGCTTTAATTTGCTTGAGAGTAAGCTATAAAGCACCTTTAAAAACCTATTCCAAAGAACTGTTATTTTGAGAATCTCTTCTTTATTTTACAGGTACAGAGACAGTATTTGTGTGAGTTTACAGCAATATAATTCAATTTATCAGAGTTGGTCCCTGATCGAGACCATTATATTTTAGTGTGTAGCCCACAGTTGTTTTAGAGGTAGCACTCTTTAAAGAGTTGAGTGGTAGGCTGAAACAGTCCCTTGGGACCAGTGGTATAGCACCATGTTAAAAAGGGTAGCTTATCAGTAGTATTTCAGTAGCTATTAGTAGGAATTCACCCTCATGTTGCATATATGACCGGATCGGTGATGTTCTGAAATGTCAGCATGAAGTTGCACGTTGTGGGAATGAAAGGAGGGGAAAAATGTGAAACAAATAAAACTAGAGATTTTCACTGGCCTGAAACCAAGTGCTTCTTGCATCTGGTGCTTGCCCCATTAGTTTAAAAACTTGCAAATGCCTAGGTCCATTTATTTTGATGGTTCCATGGTCTGGCAAGCGTGATTGAAAAAGTGCTTTTGGTGCAACGGTAGAGCCACACACCCCTTTCATTGCTGATGGTGGGCAGCAATGATTTGCTGATCTCTGTGTATTCAATGAGACAAATGTCAGACGGAGATCTTGCTACTTTTAATTTGTGATGCAGCTTTCTACATCTTTCTAAACCACTTACAATCCATTTTCATCGAACCCACAGCTCTGGCACAATAATCATAATGTTTAAAATGGCCTCTCTTAAACTAACATTTATTTTTGCCCTTAGTTTCCAGGAACACTTTCTATCCTGTTTTCCTTGCTTCTGGTAAAGATAAATACAATGCAGAGGGAGGATCATATTCATGATTTTGTGTCTGTCTTCCTATCTAAGGGACAAGTGTAATTTGTATTGCTTGCTGGAATAGATACTGGAATAATTACTTTAAATAAGTTTAGATGCTGCTAATAATAGTGCTAATGCTTGCTCAAAGGAATGCTTTCTTCCCCCTAATGTTCTGTGTGGGCTGGCTGAAAATTGCTTAGCTACATCTAATTTTCTTGGCCCATTTCTGTGACTTTTTTTTCCATCATGAAGCGAGGGATATTGCGTGTATTAAGATGATATTCTTGCATACAGGAGAGTAAGCAAATTGATTCTGCAATGCGGACATGGTGGTCCGAGTTCCTAAGTACGGGCAGCTATTTTGAATACCTCTGCTTTTGGATATAGAATTTAAAACACATTTAATGTAGCTGAGTTCAGACAATTTCACCGTATCTCATAAAATCTCTTGTTACTGTTTTTTGGGTGTGAAATAAGGAAAAAGACAGACTATAAACACAACTTTAGTTTAAATTACCTTAAAAAATTGGGGTTTTCCATCTTTATTTCTGTTTCTCAAAATGCATTACCTATTTTTATTTGGCTGCTGGTATGCTAATGGCAAAGGTAATGTTTTATTAAAGAAAACTTCAGAGAAATCTTTTCAACACGTAAGAATATATTTGATTTTTTGATAGATATTTACTGAAGGAAGAAGGAGACATTAGCTCCTACCTATGCAACTGCTGATGGTAAATTTTCTAGTCCTGGGGGATGATCTCCTCCTTAGGGTCTTTTGTGTCTCCTTATTAACGAGGAAGCTTCATTTTTTTCTGAATTGAAATGATTGTAAAAAACTAATCCATGAGTGCTGTGATGTGTCAGATGGGTAGTCAAGTCAGAGGCTTCCACTATAGAGCTGTCAAAATTGTTTTTAAAACAACAACAACAAAAAAGTGGGAACTTCTCTCCTCTCTAGAAGTCCTTTTTCAAAAGACAACCAGTGTTAAAAGGATTTTTTTCGAGGAACTTCTGACACCTTCTTAAGTAATTCACACTTAGAGAAAGTAAGTGGGAAATCTCTTTGAAACCAACTTGGAAATGCTGCCATATGTCTTATTCTTGAGATTATAGAAGTTTGGGTTTTTTAAAAGGGGGTGGGGGTGGGGTGGAGAAAGAAATCCAGCCTCCAGCTTTCAACTGCCACATCCTTCAACCAGGCAGTTCTGGGATCTGTTAAATCTCTGTGCACCACACTTCTCAACTTGTGAATTGATAGGTGATACAGCTTCCTGTGCTGGTATTTAAGTTTACCATGGGAACAGCTAAACCAGTGACAGCAGCAATAAGGAGGCACTGAATATATTTTTTTCAACTTACAGCCAGCTGACTGTCACATCCTTATTCAGCAGCCTGATAAGGCTAAGTTAAAATGAATTATGTTGTGTTTGAATATGAGCAGAGGTGCTTGGGAAACCAAAGAGGACAGAAAGGGTTTGAGATCATGGGCTGTGACTTGAATTTTTTAAGGAAAGTTGTTCTTTTTAAAGTGTCTGCTATGTCTTGACCTGTTACTAAACAAAACAATAAATGGAATGAAGTTTTAGAGGTTAGTATTTTAGAATTGCTAGAACATGTTGTATCCTTACAGTTTGGACATAGGCAATCGAGGTTTCTTTTTTTATCTCTACTGTAAGTCAACTGAGCCAAATTCTGCTTGATTTTATATATGTGTCTCTGTTCTCTGGCATAACTGTAGGGCTGTAACCAAGGATAGATCTTATCCTCATGTGACTATGCATACAGAACATTAAGATGTACAAATAGTCGTCCTTTGTGCTGCAGGCAGTCTCCTTGTCATTCCCTTGGCTTGCCGCAGATTTTGCTTGGCCCCCATCCTCCTCGTGTTGAGCACAGGTTCCCAGAGGAGTTTTGTGCTGTCAGTGGCAGGAGAACTTACCTGACGCCTTAGCATATCCAAAGGTAGTACCGCTGGTTTGAAGGCAGGGTCGATGCTGAATGGAAAACAGTTAGAGCACTGGAATAATAAGAGAAAATTAAATCAGCAGTCATTCCAAGAATTGTTTTATCTCTGTTTTGTCTCTGTTTTCATTGTCTGATTTAGTTTCTGGACTAAATAGGAAGAAAGTTATTTGGATCTTGAAGTAGCATTTGATTTGATCTTTGTGCTGAAGAAGAGAAGAAAAAAAAACCCAGTATTTTTTTTCTAAGTTCCATTTTCTCTTTCATCTACAATATACAGATGCACAGCCCATAGTTTTAACAAATATTTTTCTTGGAAGACTTACAGTTTTAAGAAATGTTATAAGCAGGTTTTCTCCCACACACATTGATTAATTCTTGTATAGAGTCTTCACATCTATTTTGAAAGTCAACCTTCAGTGAGTGCTGTGGGGATTTATTAGTACTGAACTGCTTTTAGTCTTAGGAAGTAACAAAAGGTGATTTGCTGAAGGAGAAAAATATCAGTTAAAGTAATGTAATAGAATACAACATGTAGCTGTCTTGTCTTGCTAAGCTGGCTTTCTGTACCTGTTCTTCTGTGTAAACATAGTTTGAATTAGCTTTAACTATCATGTATCTGAAGAAAACAATAGCGGGTCTAAAGCAGCATCTATTTTTTTTTGTAGTTGTTTCAGTGAACTTGATTGGCTCAGTATCTTTGGGAATACCTTAGCAAGTCTAACGTATTTTCTTTAGGCATGAGAATATCCATTCTCTTAGAGCACTGCAAGACAGGTATCTAGGTCCCTGTGGAAAAAATACAGATCTTGAGTGCTTTTCTGTAGCTAAGTTTTTGTACGTATATATCTGCTAGTTATTATGTATGATTTTTGTGTTAACTTTTCTTTACAGCAGACAAGTAGAAAGGAAATTAATTTACTGATTGACAATAATCCTAAACTCAGAATGGCTTTGGAGCTTGGGCCATTGACTGATGTGAGCTGCATTGCTCACAGTTTGTCCTACAGGGAGGAAAAGGAGTGTCCTCTGATGTGTTCCCTTTCATCGGTCCTAGGTTCACTTTCATTCCTCCTTCCCTTTTCTTTCATGTCCTATTTTTCTCTGAGTTTCTTTCTCCAAGTGAGAGGATTAAAATTCTTTCTGATTCCATTTTGGTCTTCCCTCCCCCCAATTCCCACAGTAAGGCACCTCATCATCCAACATCCCACCCTTCCCACTTGCCAGCTGCTTCCATCAGTAAGTTCTTAAGCATTCTTGAATACTACATCAACTTTAGTTTGTTTCTCATAGTTCTCTACATCTCAGTCAACACATCTGTTGCCTTTTCAAAGGCTGTTTGCCAGTTCTTTTACTCTGCAAGTATACTTATTAGAGACTTAATCTGCCATAGGTCAGGAAAAATGGCTCAGGTCCCATTAGATTACTTCAAGCAGTTGATGCATAAAAACTTTTCTGAAATCCTGACTCAGTTGGAAATTAGGTGTCCAGTAAAGCATCTTTTCATAAGCCAGAAGCAGTTTTCATGTTGTATGAAAGCTTAAGCCACATGCTCACTGAATCACTGAAAATGTGAAAGACACTGATACGTCTGTCTTACCAAAGGTTGAAGAATTGAGACTAACTAAATATGAGAACACTGGAGGTAGAAAGTTTGGAATATCAAGAAGGTACCAAAAGTTAGGAACAAGTACGTTTTTATAACTCGTTTCAAACACAGAGAAAGTCTTGTCTTCTACCCATATGTGTCTCTTATATGGTAAGACATGAAGTTTGACCAGCTGCAATGGGTTGACCCTGGCTGGATG